>JARQOD010000946.1:0-37854 GCA_033576555.1 Oophaga sylvatica | reverse complement strand
TTTTGACGCCTCGTCCAGCCTGAAAAACAAACTACCCCAAAAGATAAAAATAGGAAAGCTATCTCCCGGAGCAGAAACCCCAAAGTAATAAAAAACCCCCCCAAACATGAAATTGGCGGTTAGACAAAGAAATACGACACGACAAAAAATGTATGAGCAAACGCTGGGGCCCAAACAACTAATAGAAAGGATGGGAAAGGGGCACTTAGCAACCCCAAAAACCCTGAAAAGCCCCCATTAAATTTAAAAAAACCCCGAGATCACACGACCTCTTCCACCTAAATTATTTCTGGGTAAAAAAATCAAAACAGCACCCACTGAAAAAACGGGGAAAAAGCAAAAGTACAAACTTTGGGGGAAACTAATGGAGGGCAAACCCCCGGGGGGGACCCTGAAGGCCCCCAAAAAGTGCAGGACAAAATGAAAAAATTGCACAAAAAAAAAAAGAAGAAAATGTCTTACGTTAGCAGGAGATGCAGACACGCCCAAAGGGGCTACAAAGGGAAACGGGAATGAGGATTCAACCAGAACAATTGATCCCCGGCAACCCTGAGGGGAAGGTGACTCCTTTTAAAAGGACCATCAGTAAAAACCTATTCCCATTCCTAAAATCTTCACGGGACAGACCGCCCCGCTTGTAACCCCGAGGAACTTGCTCAGAATCATCAAAAACCCCATTCCAACTTACCCCCCCCCCCCTTGAGGAGGGGTCCCCCAAACCTCTTTTTGAGAAAACCGGGTCGGCAGTGGTTTCTTTGATAACCAGGAAAAGTTCCTAGCATGGATGTCCGAAGAAAACCCCAAGAAATTGCCTTGACCAAACCCTCTCCATTCCCCAAAATACTTGGATTTTCCCTCTAGAAAAAAAAGAATCTAATATTTTTAAACCACTTTTCCAGATTTTCCCTCAACCAAAACAGGGGCAAGGCACAGCAGAGGAAACCACTGGCTCAACAAACCTCTTCAACAAAAGGGTTGTGGGGCACGTTATGGATCTTAAATGCCCCGGAAGAAGCAAAAGAAAAGAAAAAAAAGGTTAAAAATCTCCATGATCTTTTAAAGGGCCAATGAAACCCAGGTTAAATTTAGGAATGCACTCTCATAGGAATTTTCTTTGGGCAACCAAACCAAGTCCCCCCCTTACACCCAAATTGTCCTATGCCTTAGCAAACCGGGGCCTTCTCCTGAGAGAGGGAAACCTCTCCCTACCTGGTCCAAACTGTTGATACGTCCCAAAAGGGCAAAACCCGGGGCAACGAACCTCCGTCTGTTCTGAAGAAAATCGAGGGGTGAACCCAGAATTATAGAAAACGGGACACAAAATGGGAGAGCTAGCCCCTTTTTTAAGAGCAAACTCAGCAAAGGGGAAAAAAGGACCAGTATCCTGATCACAGACACAAACATCTTAGATAAGTCTCTAATGTCTGGTTTGTTCTCTCAGTTTGACCATTGGTCTGAGGATGAAATGCCGAGGAGAAAGACAATTGAACACCCAGTTTAGAACAAAAAGTCCTCCAAAATCTGGAAACAAACTGGACTCCTCTGTCAGACACAATGTTCTCAGGAATGCCGTTGTAAACGAACCACGTGCTGAAGGAACAACGGCACCAATTCAGAGGAGGAAGGCAACTTAGGTAATGGCACAAGATGTATCATTTTGGAAAACCTATCACAAATTACCCAGATGGTGGTCATTCTCTGAGAAACAGGAAGGTCGGAAATGAAATCCATGAGATATGGGTCCATGGTCTCTTGGGCACAGGCAATGGCATCAACAAACCACTAGAGCGAGAGCAAGGCTTGGAGCGAGAGCAAGTCCCGCAGGACTGCACAAATTCCCTGACATCACGAGACAAGGTAGGCCACCAAAAGGGACCGACTAACCAAGTCTCTGTACCAAAAATTCCGGGGATGCCCAGCCAATGCGGAACAATGAATCTCAGACATCACACTCTTCTTCCACGGTCCGGGACAAACAATTTTCAACAGGGCAGCACTCGGGCCTATCCTCCTGACACCCCTCCAGAGCAAGTCTCAAATTAGGCGAGATGGCGGAAAGAACTACACCCTCTTTCAAAATAACAGAAGGATCAGATAACTCAGGAGAGTCCGCAAGGAAACTCCTCGAGAGGGCATCCGCCTTAACATTCTTAGTGCCAGGAAGAAAGGAAACCACAAATTAAAACGTGTGAAAAAACAAGGCCCACCTGGCCTGTCTAGGATTGAGTCGCTTGGCAGATTCCAGATAGACCAGATTCTTATGGTCCGTAAGGACCACCACTGATGTTTGGCTCCCTCCAGCCAATGTCTCCACTCTTCAAAAGCCCACTTCATGGCCAATAACTCCCGATTACCCACGTCATAATTACGTTCAGTAGGAGAAAATTTTCGAGAGAAAAAGGCACAAGGGTTACTTTTAGAGGTCTCTGGATCTTTTTGGGACAAAACGGCACCTGCCCCAATTTCAGAGGCATCAACCTCCACCTGAAATGGCAGAGAAACATCAGGCTGCCGTTTAGAACAGGAGCAGAAGTGAATCTCTGCTTAAGTTCCTGAAATGCAGAGACTGCCTCAGGAGGCCAATTCACCACATCAGAACCCTTTCTGGTCAAATCAGTTAATGGTTTAACATAAACCGAGAAATTACCAATAAATTTACGATAAAAATTGGCAAAACCCAAAAATCTCTGAAGAGCCTTTAATGAAGTAGGTTGGACCCATCACAGATGGCCTGAACCTTGACGGGTCCATTTCAATAACAGATGGGGACAAAAATGAATACCAGAAATGAGATCCTCTGTAAACCAAAAAGACACTTTGATCCCTTCACATACAGAGCATTCTCTCTCAAAATCTGGAATACAGTTCGAACATGTTTCACATGAGAGTCCCAGTCATTAAAAAAAATCAAGATATCATCCAAATAAACAATCAGAAATTTGTCCACAAAATCCCTGAAAATGTCATTCATGAAGGACTGGAAGACGGAAGGAGCATAGTGAGCCCAAAGGGCATCACCAGGTACTCAAAATGCCCTTCAGGGGTATTGAATGCCGTCTTCCATTCATCCCCGTGCTTAATGCGAATAAGGTTATACGCCCCCTGAGGTCAAGCTTGGTAAACCAAGTAGCGTTTTTTCACCCTGGAAAAACAGGTCAGAAATCAAGGTAACGGGTATTGATATTTCACAGTAATATTGTTCAAGAGACGATAATCAATACACGGCCTTAATGAACCATCCTTTTTGGCCACAAAGAAAAAACCGGCACCTAAGGGTGAAGAGGATGGTCTGATATGACCCTTCTCCAATGATTCCTTGATTATAAGACCGCATAGCGTCATGTTCAGGTACAGACAAGTTAAAAAAGGCGACCTTTAGGGAACTTACTACCCGGCACTAATTCAATAGCGCAGTCATAGCTCTATGGGGAGGCAAGGATGCAGATTTACTTTCGCTAAACACATCAGAAAAATCAATCAAAAAGTCAGGAACATCCTGAGCCTGGGGGGAGGCAGAAAAAACAGGAGTGTTGGTATTAACACATTGGCAGCCCCAACTGGTTACAGACACAGATTTCCAATCCAAAACAGGATTATGAGACTGTAACCAAGGGAAACCCAGCACGATAATGTCATGCAGATTATACAGAACCAAAAATTTGCAGCACTCCTGGTGATCAGGTTCAACCCTCATTATCACCTGAGTAGAAAACTGAGGTTTATTCTCAGCCAAAGGGGTAGAATCGATCCCCAGTAGGGGAATAGACTTCCGTAGGGGTATCAAGGGAACCCACAACGTTTAGCAAAATCATAATCCATCAGGTTAATAGCTGCTCCAGAATCAACGAAAGCCTGAGCAGAAAATGAGGACAGAGAGCATATCAGAGTGACAGTTAATAAAAACTTAGTCTGAACACTCCCCAAGACAACTGAGCGTGCAAAACGTCTTCCCCGCTTAGGGCAGACTGAAATAGCATGAGAGGCATCACCACAGTAGAAACATAACCCATTGCGCTTTCGAAACTCATGACGCTGTGCCCCAGACACCACTCTATCACACTGCATGGATTCAGAAGCTGGTTCACAAGGCAACACCATTCCACACATACTTCTCCGCTCACGCAAACGTCTGTCAATTTGAATCGCTAATGACATAGAATCATTGAGACCAGAGGGACAGGGAATCCCACCATAACATCCTTTACATTATCTGACAGACCCTTCCGGAAAAGGGCTGCCAAAGCGTCGTCATTCCATTTGGTCAGGACTGCCCACCTACGGAATCTCTGACAGTATAACTCAGCGTCATCAAGCCCCTGATTTAATGCCAACAAGGCTTTTTCAGCTTGATCAGTGACATTAGGCTCATCGTACAATAACCCCAAGGCCTGAAAAAATGCATCAACATCACTCAAAACAGGATCCCCAGGTGTCAGGGAAAAAGCCCAATCCTGAGGATCGCCGCGCAGGAGAGAGATGACAATTTGAACCTGCTGCGCTGCGTTCCCTGAGGACTTAGATTTTAAGGCAAAAAACAATTTACAATTATTTTTGAAATTCTGAAACTTAGCTCGATCCCCTAAAAACAAATCTGGCATGGGAATCCTAGGTTCCACAACAGGCAACCTAGCAAGATAGGTAGCAATACTCCGAACCTCAGTGGCAAGCTGATCCACACGGCCAGACAACTGTGCAAACTCCATTGAAAGAAAAGATCCTCCCCAGCACCCAGAGATACAGAGGAAAAAAAATGCAACAAACAGAAAAATATCTCTGACAACTCTGACAACCTTATTTCTTTCACAATATTTTTTCCCTTCTGTGAGTACCATACAATTTTCAACTTTTGGGCCGGTGATACTGTTATGTTTCGGCAGCTGAGGAGTGCAGGCAAAAAAGGCAATACACCAGAGTAGTTGGAATCTATGAGATTGCAGTACCCTGACTAACCACCACAACTAGAGGCAGCCGTGGAGCGTTCCTACGTTGGTCCTAGACGCCTCGTCACAGCCTGAGAAACTAACTACACCTAAAGATAGAAATAGGAAAGCTATCTGCCCCGGAGCAGAACCCCAAAGATAATAGAAAGCCCCAAACAAGTAATGGCGGTTAGACAAGATGAAATACTGACACAGAAGAAAATAGTATGAGCAAACGCTGGGGCCCAAACTAACTAAATAGAAAAGGATAGGAAGGGTACTTACTGCAATCCCAGAAAACCCTGAAAAGCACCAACTCTACTAATTTCAAAAACACCTGAGATCACACGACCTCTTCCACCTAAATTAGTTCTCTGGTGTAACAAAATCAAAACAGCAGCCACTGAAAAAACTGGAAAAAGCAAAAGTACAAACATCAGTGGCTGAACTAAACTGAGAGGGCAAAAGCCCCCGGAGGGGACCCTGAAGGCCCCCACAGAAGTGCAGGACAAAAAGCAAAAATATAGCACAAAAACAAAAAGAAGAAAATGTCTTATCTGTTAGCAGGAGATGCAGACACGACACAGCAGGCTACAAGGGAAACAGGAATGAAGGATTCAGACCAGAACAATTGATCACCGGCAACCCTGATGGGAAGGTGACTCCCTTATATAAGACCAGTCAGTAACACCTGATTCCCAGTCCTCACAATCTTCACTGGAAAGACCAGCACCGCTTGCAACCACCAGAGGAAGCCTCTGCTCAGAACTCATCTCAAACCCATTCACAACAGGTGAGCCTCAGGTCCTATAGAATTTCTGAAGCACATCGGGAGATAATTTCAATTGAGGTGAAGAGAATGTTAGACCTTGGGGTGATTAAGAAGTCGAAAAGTGGATGGTCGAGTCCCATCGTCCTCGTGCCGAAGCCAGATGGTGGGTGGCGGTTTTGTAATGGCTACAGCAGGCTGAATGAGGTCTCCAAGTGTTATGCGTATCCAATGCCCCGCGTGGACGAACTCATTGAGAGGCTTGGAACCGTGAGGTACATTACAAACCTCGACCAGACGAAGGGCTACTGGTAGATTTCCATGTTCAAGAATGCCAAGGAGAAAACGGCCTTCTTGTCACCTGATAGGTGTTTCCAATTCAGCAGAATACCCTTCGGACTGCAGGGGGCCCCAGCAACCTTCAAGAGGGCTATGGATCGGATCCTAGCTCCACATAAGAAGTATCTCGCAGCCTACCTAGATGACATTGTGGTCTTCAGCCCCGACTGGGGTAGTCATCTACCAAAGGTACAGCCAATCCAGGATGCATTGAGAAATGTGAGGTTCACCGTAAACCCCCCAAAAATGTACCATAGGGAAGGAAGAGGCCAAGTACTTAGGCTATGTCGTCAGAAGGGGCTAAATCATGATGGAACTGTGGTTATTACCGGCAGTTTATCTCAGCCATGATTGCTGCACCGTTGATCGACCTCCTTAAAGGAACAAAATCGACGTTGATTAAATGGTCTGCTGAGACTGAGATGGCTTTCCAGAAGATGAAGCCCGCTCTCTGGAAACCTCCGGTTCTGGTCGCACTGTACTTCAGGAAAGAATTTGTGGTCCAAACAGATCTTGTGAGCCGTACTGTTTCAAGAAAAAAAATGGGGAAGAACATCCCCTCCTGCATCTGAGATGGAACTCTCTTCAAGCGAGACAAACTATGCCATCGTAGAGAAGGAGTGCTTCGCCATAAAATGGGTCGTAGATACATTGAAATATTACCTAGTAGGCTGTAGGTTTAAGTTAGTGTCACACAATGCCCCCCTGAGAAGGTTGAGGGAAAAGAAGGGTAAAAATGCACGGATGACTAGGTGGTTCTTAGGACTCCAAGATTTAAATTTTCACATGGAGCACATGCCCGGGAAGTTACATGGGAATGCAGATGCCCTGTCCAGACTCCCCTGCTTAGCGAATGAAGATGTCAAAACCCTCGGCTTTGGGCAGAGGGGGGATATGTGACAAAGTCACTCGTGAAGTGCTGGAGGTGAGCTACACAGGTGGTCAAAATTGTTGGTACCCCTCGTTTAATGACAGAAAAACCCACAATGGTGACAGAAATAACTAGAATCTGACAAAAGTAATAATAAATAAAAAATCTATGAAAATGAAGAAATAAAAGTCAGACATTGCTTTTCAGCTTCCACAGAGTTTTTAAAAAAATAAAGCTCATGACATAGGCCTGGACAGAAATGATGGCACCCCTGAAAATAATGTGACAAAAGGGACATGTTAAATGGCGGCGTGTCCACTAATTAGCATCACAGGTGTCTACAGTCTTGGAGTTAGTGAGTGGCCTGTATAGAGGCTACAGATATCACTGTGCTGTTAGGTGACATGGTGTGTATCACACTCAGCATGGGCCAGAGGAAGAGAAGGAAAGAGTTGTCTCCGGAGATTAGAAAGAAAATTATAGACAAATGTTAAGGTAAAAGTTATAAGACCATCTCCAAGCAGCTTGATGTTCCTGTGACTACAGCTGCACATATTATTAGAAATGTAAGCTCCATGGGACTGTAGCCAACCTCCCTGGACGTGGCCGCAGGAGGAACATTGATTGCAAAAAAGAAGACTGAGAGGAGACTTAATAGATGTCTACAAATATCTCAAGGGCTGTCACATTGTAGAGGGATCATCTTTATTCTCATTTACACAAGGAAAGACTAGAAGCAATGGGATGAAACTGAATGGGAGGAGACACAGATTAGATATTAGACAGTGAGGGTGATCAATGAGTGGAACAGGCGGCCACGAGAGGTGGTGAGTTCTCCTTCAATGGAAGTCTTCAAACAGAGGCTGGACAGACATCTGTCTGGGATGATTTAGAGAATCCTGCTTTGAGCAGGGGGTTGGACCAGAAGGCCCAGGAGGTCCCTTCCAACTCTACCATTCTATGATTCTATGATGACAAATCAAAGAGCCGGATAATACGAATGGTAACAAAAGAGCCCAGAAAAACTTCTAAACAGATTAAAGGTGAACTTCAAGCTCAAGGAACATCAGTGTCAGATCGCATCGTTGTATGAGCCAAAGTGGACGTCATGGGAGACGACCAAGGAGAACATCATTGTTGAAAAAAATCATATAAAAGCCAGATTGGTTGTGCAACAAAATATTAAGATAAGGGAACCATCATTTCTGTCCAGGCCTATTTTGTAACGGGTCAGGTAAGTGGAACCTCTGAGCTTTATTTATACAAGAAGGTTATACTTGTAAGAGAGCGGGTGGCGCCCAGGGAGACGGACAGGAAGTCACGGCAAGTGACGGGGCAGTCTCTGGTTATACGGGAAAGGATCACGGCAAGTGACCGGGGCAGTCTCTGGATTGACAGGCAGGTTGTCACGGCAAGTGACCGGGGCAGTCTCTGGATAGACAGGCAGGTTGTCACGGCAAGTGACCGGGGCAGTCTCTGGATTGAAAGGCAGGTTGTCACGGCAAGTGACCGGGGTAG
Organism: Oophaga sylvatica; assembly: GCA_033576555.1. Lineage (NCBI taxonomy): Eukaryota > Metazoa > Chordata > Amphibia > Anura > Dendrobatidae > Oophaga > Oophaga sylvatica. The sequence goes on along the minus strand of JARQOD010000946.1, from coordinate 29,438 downwards.
TCTCTGGATAGACAGGCAGGTTGTCACGGCAAGTGACCGGGGCAGTCTCTGGATTGACAGGCAGGTTGTCACAGCAAGTAACCGGGGCAGTCTCTAGATGGACAGGTATATACGACCTGAGATGGTGAAGCCTCCCGGTAGGCTAGCAGGCAGATTGGCGGATGGACACTCCAAGTGAGCAGGCGAGAGTCTCTGGAACAGCCGGGGATCACCGCTTGTGACGTCCGAACCTCGGGTAGGGCTGCAGTCAGATGGGAGATGATCGCTCCCAAGTGAGCAGGCAAGAGTCTCTGGAATAGCCGGGGATCACCGCTTGTGACGTCCGAACCTCCGGGTAGGGCTGCAGTCAGATGGCAGATGATCGCTCCCAAGTGAGCAGGCAAGAGTCTCTGGAATAGCCGTGGATCACCACTTGTGACGTCCGAACCTCCGGGTAGACTTGCGGACAGGTAGCATACAGCAAAGGGCAGGAAACAGCAGGTAACTGGTAACGGGACCTGAGGGCTGAAGCAGAGTGAAACAGTGCAACAACAACATTGCTCGGGCACCTCCATTAAGGAGGAAGCCTTAATATAGGGTGGAGTCCTCCGGCATTGGCCGGGGACTTATTGAAAAATGCGCGAGCTCCTTTAAGAGCGGGGGAGGCGCGCGCCCTAAGTCCAGCAGCAGGGAAGGCGGCGCGCGCGCCCAGCAGGGGCGGAAGGAGGACGCTGAGGAAGGGTAAGGGGGGCGACGTCCCTGCCTGGCAGAGGACGCTGCTGCAGGGGAACAGCGTCCCTGCCTGGCAGAGGGCAGGGACGCCGGCGCTACATATTTCATGAGTTTTATTTTTTTAAATTCTGTGGAAGCTGAAGAGCAATGTCTGACTTTCACTTGTTCATTTTTATAGATTTTTAATTTATTATTACTTTTGTCAGATTCAAGTTAATTCTGTCACCATTGTGGGTTTTTCTGTCATTAAACGAGGGGTACCAACAATTTTGACCACGTGTGTAAGTTTCACTACGATTGATGGTGTCAGTGATATAAAATCTAGTTTTTCCTCCAGCACACTAAGTGCGATGAGGGGTTAAGCTAATTGTGATAATGGGCTGGCTTTTATATGGACATCCATAGAGTGGGTGGGAGTATGACCACCCACCTTATCTCCACCCCAGGGTGTGGTCTGGGCCATAAATAGCTGGACTCAAGAGGCAGTCTTGGTTCAGCAGGACTGGAGAGAGGATCTCCCGTGGTTTGTGTACCGAGGAGGAAAGACTGAACCTGTGTTACGCCAGAGCGGGCAGCTCCCCGCAAATGTATGGTGTTATGATTTGGTAGCTGAGGAGAGCAGGCAAAAAAGGAAATACACCAGAGCAGTTGGAAACTATGAGATTGCAGTACCCTGACTAACCACCACAACTAGAGGCAGCCGTGGAGCGTTCCTACGTTGGTCTTAGACGCCTCGTCACAGCCTGAGAAACTAACTACACCTAAAGATAGAAAGAGGAAAGCTATCTGCCCCGGAGCAGATCCCCAAAGAACATAGAAAGCCCCCAAACATGTAATGGCGGTTAGACAAGAAGAAATACTGACACAGACAGAAAATAGTATGAGCAAACGTTGGGGCCCAAACTTACTAAATAAAAAGGATAGGAAGGGCACTTACTGCAATCCCAAAAAACCCTGAAAAGCACCAACTCTACTAATTTCAAAACACACCTGAGATCACACGACCTCTACCACCTAAATTAGTTCTCTGGTGTAACCAAAAACAAAACAGCAGCCACTGAAAAAACTGGAAAAAGCAAATGTACAAACATCAGTGGCTGAACTGAGAGGGCAAAAGCCCCCAGAGGGGACCCTGAAGGCCCCCACAGAAGTGCAGGACAAAATGCAAAAATCAAGCACAAAAACAAAAAGAAGAAAATGTCTTATCTGTTAGCAGGAGATTCAGAAACGACACAGCAGGCTACCAAGGAAACAGGAATCAAGGATTGAGACCAGAACAATTGATCACCGGCAACCCTGATGGGAAGGCGACTCCCTTATATAAGACCAGTCAGTAATACCTGATTCCCAATCCTCAATATCTTCACTGGACAGTCCAGTACCGTTTGTAACCACCAGAGGGAGCTTCTGCTCAGAACTCATTTCCAGCCTATTCACAACAGTATGGGCTGTGCTACAGCATTTTTTTTGGTTGCTTTTCTGTTTTGCCTGAAGGTCTGTGTTTTACTTTTCCCTTCATGTTGGTTTATGTCGCTATATAATAAACCAATAGAAGATTTACAGAGTCAGTGTTCATGTTTTCTACCTCCGTGTACCTCTGAGTAAGCTGAATTACCACGATACATACACACTCAGGCATAAATACACATTTACCGTACATACCTACACACTTAGACCTAGATACACATTTAGATACACATGCAGGTATAGATACAGTGGGGGAAAATAATTATTTGATCCCTTGCTGATTTTGTAAGTTTCCCACTGACAAAGACAGGAACAGTCTATAATTTTAAGGGTTGGTTAATTTTAACTTGAGAGATAGAATTTCAAAAATAAAATTCAGAAAATCACATTGTATAAATTATATAAATTTATTTGCATTTTGCAGTGAGAAATAAGTATTTGATCCCCTACGAACCATTAAGAGTTCTGGTTCCTACAGACCAGTTAGACTCCTAATCAGCTCGTTCCCTGCATTACAGACAGCTCTTACATAGTCACCTTATAAAAGACTCCTGTCCACAGACTCAATCAGTCAGACTCTAACCTCTACAACATGGGCAAGACCAAAGAGCTTTATAAGGATGTCAGGGACAAGATCAGAGACCTGCACCAAGCTGGAATGGGCGACAAAATCATAAGTAAGACGCTGGGTGAGGAGACAACTGTTGGTGTAAGAAAATGGAAGAAATACAAAATACAAATGACTGTCAATCGACATCGATCTGCGGCACCATGAAAAACTCTCACCTCGTGGGGTATCCTTGATCATGAGGAAGGTGAGAGATCAGACTAAAACTACACGGGGGGAACTTGTTAATGATCTCAAGGCAGCTGGGACCACAGTCACCAAGAAAACCATTGGTAACACATTACAGCTTTAATATCCTCCAGTGCCCGCAAGGTCCCCCTGCTGCAGAAGGCACATGTGCAGCCCGTCTGAAGTTTACCAATGACACCTGGATGATTCTGTGAGTGATTGGGAGAAGGTGCTGTGGTCAGAGGAGACAAACATTGAGCTCTTTGGGTGTAACTCAGCTCACCGTGTTTGGAGGAAGAGAAATGCTGCCTGTGACCCAAAGATCACCGTCCCCACTGTCAAGCATGGAGGAGGAAACATTATGTTTTGGGGGTGTTTCTCTGCTATGGGCACAGGACTACTTCACCGCATCAATGGGAGAATGGATGGAGCCATGTACCGTAAAATCCTGAGTGACAACCTCCTTCCCTCCACCAGGACATTAAAAATGGGTCGTGGCCGGGTCTTCCAGCAAGACAATGACCAAAAACATACAGCCAAGGCAACAAAGGAGCGGCTCAAAAAGAAGCACATTAAGGACATGGAGTGGCGTAGCCAGTCTCCAGACCTTCACCCCATAGAAACCTTATGGAGAAGCTGAAGCTCCGAGTTACCAAGCGATAGCCTCAAAATCTTACTGATTCAGAGATGATCTGCAAAGAGGAGAGGAGCAAAATTCCTCCAGACATGTGCACAAACCTCATCATCAACTCCAAGAAACGTCTGACTGCTGCGCTGCCAACAAGGATTTTACCATCAAGTATTAAATCTTGTTTCCAGAGGATCAAATACTTATTTCTCACTGCAAAATGCAAATAAATGTATATAATTTATACAATGTGATTGTCTGGATTTTATTTTTGATATTCTATCTCTCAATGTGAAAATTAACCGACCCTTAAAATTATAGACTGTTCATTCTGTGTCAGTGGGAAACTTACAGCAAGGGATCAAATACTTATTTCCCCCATTGTACGTACCTACTGATACTTTTTCCGCCAGACCCTGCTATTCACTCTGCGGGCAGCGCTGGTGATAGAAGACACGTGGGAAACAGAGGCTCTGGACGCTGCTCGCTCAGCACAGTCACTAAGGTCAGGATGGCTGACACCTGTAGTGCCCTCCAGTCTGACAGTGTGCACTGTGCTGCTGTGATCACTTCCAGCTTTCTGTACGGTTCTGTTGATATGTTTTACCTTAGTTATGTCCATTATTAGGCCAGAAGAAATATTAACCATGCACTCAGCTTGAGTATGATGCAATTAAAGTGTCTTTATTGTGAGGAGTATACAGCATAACGTTTCGGCCTCTATGAGACCTTCATCAGGTGCTGTTACATAAGAAAAAAAACATAAAATATACAAAAGAGAATTCATGAAAATCAAAAGAAAGTATTTACACAGAGATTGTGGAAACTGCCTGGACTAGTAATCGTGAAATGACATATATGAGGAGCGAACAATCACTGACCGGAGCTAAGTAACAAGGACGCTCTACTACAGACCGCTGGAAAGAAACGGAGACATTGACAAACGTGCCCATAAGTGTCACCATATTACTATGCGGAGTGCGTGATAGGTGCCATAGATAAAAGTTACCGTACCCTATGAGGTAGCAAATAAGGTGTCGGCCTTACTGCGCTATGCCGGGTAAAAGGCCTCAGTACCTATATGCAGATAAACATGTTGTAGTGAGCCATACACAAAATGCTATAGTGACCATCTGTCTTGCGTTAACGCAGTGGTGGGTCTAATGTTCTGGCGCAACTTGCACTTACCCAAAGTAAGGAGGATATTGATGCGGAATCCACCACTTATCATTTACCAGTGAGCTGTGTCTGCCTCCTTATGTAAAGAGAGAGGGAGAGGTAGTGCCGTGACCGGAAGTGCTGGGCACGCGATCTCAGCGTGCGTTCCAGCATGCAGGACCAGCCCTCTAGGCGTGCTGTTGTGAATGGACTTGAGATGAGTTCTGAGCAGAGGCTCCCTCTGGTGGTTACAAGCGGTACTGGACTGGGAATCAGGTGTTACTGACTGGTCTTATATAAGGGAGTCACCTTCCCATCAGGGTTGCCGGTGATCAATTGTTCTGGTCTCAATCCTTGATTCCTGTTTCCTTTGTAGCCTGCTGTGTTCGTGTCTGCATCTCCTGCTAACAGATAAGACATTTTCTTCTTTTTGTTTTTGTACTATATTTTTGCATTTTGTCCTGCACTTCTGTGGGGGCCTTCAGGGTCCCCTCCGGGGGCTTTTGCCCTCTCAGTTTTGTTCAGCCACTGATGTTTGTACATTTGCTTTTTCCAGTTTTTTCAGTGGCTGCTGTTTTGATTTTGTTACACCAGAGAACTAATTTAGGTGGTAGAGGTCGTGTGATCTCAGGTGTTTTTGAAATTAGTAAAGTTGGTGCTTTTCAGGGTTTTTTGGGATTGCAGTAAGTGCCCTTCCTATCCTTTTCTATTTAGATAGTTTGGGCCCCAACGTTTGCTCATACTATTTTCTGTCTGTGTCAGTATTTCTTCTTGTCTAACCGCCATTACATGTTTGGGGGCTTTCTATGTTCTTTGGGGATCTGCTCCGGGGCAGATAGCTTTCCTCTTTCTATCTTTAGGTATAGTTAGTTTCTCAGGCTGTGACGAGGCGTCTAGGACCAACGTAGGAACGCTCCACGGCTGCCTCTAGTTGTGGTGGTTAGTCAGGGTACTGCAATCTCATAGATTCCAACTGCTCTGGTGTATTTCCTTTTTTACCTGCACTCCTCAGCTACCAAATCATAACAGCGTGCGTTCCAGCATGCAGGACCAGCCCTCTAGGCGTGCGTTCCAGCATGCAGGACCAGCCCTCTAGGCGTGCGTTCCAGCATGCAGGACCAGCCCTCTAGTCGTGCGTTCCAGCATGCAGGACCAGCCCTCTAGGCGTGCGTTCCAGCATGCAGGACCAGCCCTCTAGGCGTGCGTTCCAGCATGCAGGACCAGCCCTCTAGGCGTGCGTTCCAGCATGCAAGACCAGCCCTCTAGGCGTGCGTTCCAGCATGCAGGACCAGCCCTCTAGGCGTGCGTTCCAGCATGCAGGACCAGCCCTCTAGGCGTGCGTTCCAGCATGCAGGACCAGCCCTCTAGGCATGCGTTCCAGCATGCAGGACCAGCCCTCTAGGCGTGCGTTCCAGCATGCAGGACCAGCCCTCTAGGCGTGCGTTCCAGTATGTACTTCCTGTTACCAGAAGTGACCGAATGAAAGGAGGAATGCGTTCCAAGGGAACGAAAGTTTGCGTTCCACGTGTTCAGGACATTTAGGATCAAAGGCCAGTGAGCATATGTGAGTCGTATTGTATATGGCGTGAAATCTACAAATAACAGGAATGATACTTGTGAGCATTTATCCCAGGTGATGAAGGTGACTGGAGATAGTGGTGACAGGCACATTTCAATAAAGACGGCTCTAAAAGACAAGAAGCAGCATATTAGTACCCACCATAGCACCTCCTTTTAACCAGTGGTGCACACGCTTTATCACTTATAGTATTTCCCCTTACGTGTCGCACACTGGTAGTGGTAATGTCTTCAACTACCTTTTCCTATAATATAGAGGAATCCACGGCAATCCTAGCACAGTCTAAATATTCAAGCGAGTTCTTAAAGGCTCCTCCACGTGAAACACAAGGGCGAGACCTTGAACGGGCACTTAGACATCAAGTAAATCTTGAACTACACAGTGCGACACTTTCAGAATACCTTAGGGTGAAGAGAATCCCTAGAGGTTTACGTGTCCCTCTTCGTCCCACTCTCTTCCATGACTCTTCTGACTTTTGTTCCCGTTTCGAACAAATACTAAACAAGTGCTCTTTTGATCTGATGATACTCACCCTAGAGCATCTGCACAAGGCCATTGAGACAACTTCAACCCAGATCCAGACCATAGAAACACAACTGTCAACTACTGGCACGAGTGAAGAGGTCGGCATTCTTCGCACCCAGATCCAAGGACGCATAGATCAACATAAGAGAGACACAGAAGGACGCAAACACAGTAAGTTTGTATGGGACACTACCGATTACAAACTCAATCGTGTATATAAATGGCGAGACAACTCTTCAGCATGACCACCAGCCCGTCCACAACGATCCTCCACCGATTATTCCACATCGGGATCAGAACAGGAAAGGAGCATCCTACCAACGACATCTGAAAGTTTTTTAGGACAACGCCGACGCTTCCCAAGAAAAAGACAAGAAGGGGCGGCCGAAAGAAGAAATTTCCAGGACTACAATCGGATCACGAGATCCCAGGTAATGAATCCCTGGTAGTGAATATTTCTTCCAGATTATTGGGAACTGCCGAATTGAATGTACTGCAAAAAGGACTTTCGTTTTGTCTTGCATATCGCTGCAGGACTTTTGAACTGGATATGGACCTCCAGCGATTCTTTAGATTACTGAGGCTTAAGGTACACTTTTCATCTGTCCCTACCCCAGATCCATCACTGACCAATATGGCCAATCCGTTATCCATTACACAGTTGGGTCTACGAAATAAGAGCACCTTCCGTCCTCCTTTGGGTTCTCATCCTGTAGAAACATTCATAGAGTTTGTTAAGTCTTCTTTCAATATGATTCGAGATGACATAGAAAAAGGTGGACTACCATACCCCTCTAATCTAACCGCAGTTGAGAAACAAGCACTAACATCACTACGGAGTGACACGAATCTAATAATGAAACCTGCAGATAAAGGAGGTGCCTTAGTGGTCATGGATAAGACACAATACATCACGGAGATCATGAGACAGTTAGGCGATACCTCAGTATACCAGAAGTTAAGTAGGGACCCGTTACAAGATATCCGTCAGAAGATCGATATCATTCTGCAGAAGTATTCACAGCTTGGAGTTTTGGACCCCAAAACATGTGAATATCTCCGTAAGTCTAATCCTATCACTCCAGTGTTCTACACTCTGCCTAAGATCCACAAGGATCTACAAAATCCTCCAGGCAGACCAATTGTCGCCTAAACGGATTCAATCCTATCTCCACTCTTGAAACTTCTGGAGAAAATCTTAACTCCTTTATCTCAATTGTCACCATCTTTCCTTTTGGATACAGGCGATTTCCTTAGAAAAATTAGGGATCTTATCTCTGTATCTCCTGATACTATACTCGTAACTCTGGACGTTAAAGATCTCTATACGTCCATACCACACATAGAGGGTATAAATGCAGTACATCGACTCCTCACCTCCACAGGGATGGAAGCAGCACAGATAAACCTATGCATTGACCTTTTGACGACTGTACTCTACAATAACTATTTTTTATTTCAGGATACTTGCTACCTGCAGACCCTGGCACTGCAATGGGCTCGAATGTGGCACCCCCGTATGCTAACACATACATGGCAACATTTGAAGACCTTATCATCTACAATAACCCGCTATTCAGGAGTAACGTAATCACGTGGAAACGTTACATTGACGATGTCTTCTGTCTATGGGGTGGCACATTCGAGTCCCTTCAGGTATTTCACACATTCCTGAATGAGTCATGGCCTGGCGTCACGTTCACCACGACATGTGATCCACATTCGGTAAATTTTTTGGACACTCTGGTTATGAAAAGTCCAGAGGGACTCCTGAGTACTGATCTATATACCAAAACCACTGACCGCAATAGTATACTACATTACACCAGTTTTCATCCTCCAGCGGTCAAACGATCCATTCCCTACTCACAATTTCAGAGGGTCAATCGCATAGTCACTGATCCTACACAACGAGATACACGCCTCACGGAGATGACTAAGAAATTTTCGAGACGTGGTTACCCCACTTCTCTACTAGATAAATCAAAAAATCATGAACCTATTTCTCGGTCCAGAAACACTAACAAACGCATACCTTTTGTACATTGTTTTCATCCCTCGGCTTTTGTACTATACAAAACCATTAGATGGCACTGGCATTTACTCACAACGGCATACCCTAATGTTATGTTACGGTAGCTGAGGAGTGCAGGTAAAAAAGGAAATACACCAGAGCAGTTGGAATCTATGAGATTGCAGTACCCTGACTAACCACCACAACTAGAGGCAGCCGTGGAGCGTTCCTACGTTGGTCCTAGACGCCTCGTCACAGCCTGAGAAACTAACTACACCTAAAGATAGAAATAGGAAAGCTATCTGCCCCGGAGCAGAACCCCAAAGATAATAGAAAGCCCCCAAACATGTAATGGCGGTTAGACAAGAGGAAATACTGACACAGAAAGAAAATAGTATGAGCAAACGCTGGGGCCCAAACTATCTAAATAGAAAAGGACAGGAAGGGTACTTACTGCAATCTCAGAAAACCCTGAAAAAACACCAACTCTACTAATTTCAAAATCACCTGAGATCACACGACCTCTACCACCTAAATTAGCTCTCTGGTGTAAGAAAATCAAAACAGCAGCCACTGAAAAAACTGGAAAAAGCAAAAGTACAAAACTCAGTGGCTGGACTAAACTGAGAGGGCAAAAGCCCCCGGAGGGGACCCTAAAGGCCCCCACAGAAGTGCAGGACAAAATGCAAAAATATAGCAAAAACACAAAATAAGAAATTGTCTTATCTGATAGCAGGAGATGCAGACACGACACAGCAGGCTACAAGGGAAACTGGAAAGAAGGATTCAGACCAGAACAATTGATCACCGGCAACCCTGATGGGAAAATGACTCCCTTATATAAGACCAATCAGTAACACCTGATTCCCAGTCCTCACAATCCTCACCAGTACCGCTTGTAACCACCAGAGGGAGCCTCTGCTCAGAACTCATCTCAAACCCATTCACAACAGTACCCCCCCCTTGAGGAGGGGTCACCGAACCCTCATTTGAGCAACCAGGTCGGTCAGGATGAGTTCTATGATACGCACGGATAAGTCTCCTAGCATGGATGTCCGAAGCAAACACCCAAGAATTGTCTTCCTGACCATAACCTCTCCATTTAACCAAATACTGGAGTCTACGTCTAGAAAAACGAGAATCCAATATTTTCTCAACCACATACTCCAGATTGCCCTCAACCAAAACAGGGTGAGGAGGCACAGCAGCAGGAACCACTGGCTCAACAAACCTCTTCAACAAGGACTTGTGGAACACGTTATGGATCTTAAATGTCCCTGGAAGAAGCAAACGAAAAGAAACAGGATTAATAATCTCCATGATCTTATAAGGTCCAATGAACCTAGGCTTAAATTTAGGAGATGCTACTCTCATAGGAATATTCTTTGAGGACAACCAGACCAAGTCCCCCACTTTAAACCGAGGACCATCAGTCCTATGCCGGTTAGCAAACCACTGGGCCTTCTCCTGAGAGAGGGACAACCTCTCCACTACCTGGTCCCAAATCTGCTGCATACGCTCCACAACAGAGTCAACACCTGGACAGACAGAAGCCTCCGTCTGTCCTGAAGAAAATCGAGGGTGAAACCCAGAATTACAGAAAAACGGAGACATCAAAGTGGCAGAGCTAGCCCTATTATTAAGAGCAAACTCAGCCAAAGGCAAAAAAGAGACCCAGTCATCCTGATCAGCAGACACAAAGCATCTTAGATAAGTCTCCAATGTCTGGTTTGTTCTCTCAGTTTGACCATTGGTCTGAGGATGAAATGCCGAGGAGAAAGACAATTGAACACCCAGTTTAGAACAAAAAGTCCTCCAAAATCTGGAAACAAACTGGACTCCTCTGTCAGACACAATGTTCTCAGGAATGCCGTGTAAACGAACCACGTGCTGAAGGAACAACGGCACCAATTCAGAGGAGGAAGGCAACTTAGGTAATGGCACAAGATGTATAATTTTGGAAAACCTATCACAAATTACCCAGATGGTGGTCATTCTCTGAGAAACAGGAAGATCGGAAATGAAATCCATAGAGATATGGGTCCATGGTCTCTTGGGCACAGGCAATGGCATCAACAAACCACTAGAGCGAGAGCAAGGCTTGGAGCGAGAGCAAGTCCCGCAGGACTGCACAAATTCCCTGACATCGCGAGACAAGGTAGACCACCAAAAGGACCGACTAACCAAGTCTCTGGTACCAAAAATTCCGGGATGCCCAGCCAATGCGGAACAATGAATCTCAGACATCACACTCTTTTTCCATTGGTCCGGGACAAACAATTTTCCAACAGGGCAGCGCTCGGGCCTATCCTCCTGACACCCCTCCAGAGGAAGTCTCAAATTGGGCGAGATGGCGGAAAGAACTACACCCTCCTTCAAAATAACAGAGGGATCAGGTAGCTCAGGAGAGTCCGCAAGGAAACTCCTCGAGAGGGCATCCGCCTTAACATTCTTAGTGCCAGGAAGAAAGGAAACCACAAAATTAAAAGTGTGAAAAACAAGGCCCACCTGGCCTGTCTAGGATTGAGTCGCTTGGCAGATTCCAGATAGACCAGATTCTTATGGTCCGTAAGGACCACCACCTGATGTTTGGCTCCCTCCAGCCAATGTCTCCACTCTTCAAAAGCCCACTTCATGGCCAATAACTCCCGATTACCCACGTCATAATTACGTTCAGTAGGAGAAAATTTTCGAGAGAAAAAGGCACAAGGGTTACTTTTAGAGGTCTCTGGATCTTTTTGGGACAAAACGGCACCTGCCCCAATTTCAGAGGCATCAACCTCCACCTGAAATGGCAGAGAAACATCAGGCTGCCGTAGAACAGGGGCAGAAGTGAATCTCTGCTTAAGTTCCTGAAACGCAGAGACTGCCTCAGGAGGCCAATTCACCACATCAGAACCCTTTCTGGTCAAATCAGTTAATGGTTTAACAATAACCGAGAAATTACCAATAAATTTACGATAAAAATTGGCAAAACCCAAAAATCTCTGAAGAGCCTTTAATGAAGTAGGTTGGACCCAATCACAGATGGCCTGAACCTTGACCGGGTCCATTTCAATAACAGATGGGGACAAAATGAATCCCAGAAATGAGATCTTCTGTACGCCAAAAAGACACTTTGATCCCTTCACATACAGAGCATTCTCTCTCAAAATCTGGAATACAGTTCGAACATGTTTCACATGAGAGTCCCAGTCATTAGAAAAAATCAAGATATCATCCAAATAAACAATCAGAAACTTGTCCACAAAATCCCTGAAAATGTCATTCATGAAAGACTGGAAGACGGAAGGAGCATTAGTGAGCCCAAAGGGCATCACAAGGTACTCAAAATGCCCTTCAGGGTGTTAAATGCCGTCTTCCATTCATCCCCGTGCTTAATGCGAATAAGGTTATACGCCCCCCTGAGGTCAAGCTTGGTAAACCAAGTAGCGTTTTTCACCCTGGAAAACAGGTCAGAAATCAAGGGTAACGGGTATTGATATTTCACAGTAATATTGTTCAAGAGACGATAATCAATACACGGCCTTAATGAACCATCATTTTTGGCCACAAAGAAAAAACCGGCACCTAAGGGTGAAGAGGATGGTCTGATATGACCCTTCTCCAATGATTCCTTGATATAAGACCGCATAGCGTCATGTTCAGGTACAGACAAGTTAAAAAGGCGACCTTTAGAGAATTTACTACCCGGCACTAATTCAATAGCGCAGTCATAGCTCCTATGGGGAGGTAAGGATGCAGATTTACTTTCGCTAAACACATCAGAAAAATCAAACAAAAAGTCAGGAACATCCTCAGCCTGGGGGAGGCAGAAAAAACAGGAGTGTTGGTATTAACACATTGGCAGCCCCAACTGGTTACAGACACAGATTTCCAATCCAAAACAGGATTATGAGACTGTAACCAAGGGAAACCCAGCACGATAATGTCATGCAGATTATATAGAACCAAAAATTTGCAGCACTCCTGGTGATCAGGTTCAACCCTCATTATCACCCGAGTAGAAAACTGGGGTTTATTCTCAGCCAAAGGGGTAGAATCGATCCCCAGTAAAGGAATAGACTTCTGTAGGGGTATCAAGGGAAACCCACAACGTTTAGCAAAATCATAATCCATCAGGTTAATAGCTGCTCCAGAATCAACGAAAGCCTGAGCAGAAAATGAGGACAGAGAGCATATCGGAGTGACAGCCAATAAAAACTTAGTCTGAACACTACCCAAGACAACTGAGCGTGCAAAATGTCTTCCCCGCTTAGGGCAGACTGAAATAGCATGAGAGGCATCACCACAGTAGAAACATAACCCATTGCGCTTTCGAAACTCATGACGCTGTGCCCCAGACACCACTCTATCACACTGCATGGGTTCAGAAGCTGGCTCACAAGGCAACACCACTCCACGCATACTTCTCCGCTCACGCAAACGTCTGTCAATTTGAATCGCTAATGACATAGAATCATTGAGACCAGAGGGGACAGGGAATCCCACCATAACATCCTTTACATTATCTGACAGACCCTTCCGGAAAAGGGCCGCCAAAGCGTCGTCATTCCATTTGGTCAGGACTGCCCACCTACGGAATCTCTGACAGTATAACTCAGCGTCATCAAGCCCCTGATTTAATGGCAACAAGGCTTTTTCAGCTTGATCAGTGACATTAGGCTCATCGTACAATAACCCCAAAGCATGAAAAAATGCATCAACATTACTCAAAACAGGATCCCCAGGTATCAGGGAAAAAGCCCAATCCTGAGGATCGCCGCGCAGGAGAGAGATGATAATTTGAACCTGCTGCGCTGCGTTTCCTGAGGACTTAGATTTTAAGGCAAGAAACAATTTACAATTATTTTTGAAATTCTGAAACTTAGCTCGATCCCCTAAAAACAAATCTGGCATGGGAATCCTAGGTTCCACAACAGGCAACCTAGCAAGATATGCAGCAATACTCTGAACCTCAGTGGCAAGCTGATCCACACGGCCAGACAACCGTGCAAACTCCATTGAGAGAAAAAATCCTCCCCAGCACCCAGAGATACAGAGGGAAAAAAAAATGCAACAAACAGAAAAATATCTCTGACAACTTTTCTTCCTTCAAAATATTTTTTCCCTTCTGTGAGTACCATACAATTTTTATGGCCGGTGATACTGTTATGTTACGGTAGCTGAGGAGTGCAGGTAAAAAAGGAAATACACCAGAGCAGTTGGAATCTATGAGATTGCAGTACCCTGACTAACCACCACAACTAGAGGCAGCCGTGGGAGCGTTCCTACGTTGGTCCTAGACGCCTCGTCACAGCCTGAGAAACTAACTACACCTAAAGATAGAAATAGGAAAGCTATCTGCCCCGGAGCAGAACCCCAAAGATAATAGAAAGCCCCCAAACATGTAATGGCGGTTAGACAAGAGGAAATACTGACACAGAAAGAAAATAGTATGAGCAAACGCTGGGGCCCAAACTATCTAAATAGAAAAGGATAGGAAGGGCACTTACTGCAATCCCAGAAAACCCTGAAAAACACCAACTCTACTAATTTCAAAATCACCTGAGATCACACGACCTCTACCACCTAAATTAGTTCTCTGGTGTAAAAAAAATCAAAACAGCAGCCACTGAAAAAACTGGAAAAAGCAAAAGAACAAAACACAGTGGCTGGACTAAACTGAGAGGGCAAAAGCCCCCGGAGGGGACCCTAAAGGCCCCCACAGAAGTGCAGGACAAAATGCAAAAATATAGCAAAAACACAAAATAAGAAATTGTCTTATCTGATAGCAGGAGATGCAGACACGACACAGCAGGCTACAAGGGAAACTGGAAAGAAGGATTCAGACCAGAACAATTGATCACCGGCAACCCTGATGGGAAAATGACTCCCTTATATAAGACCAATCAGTAACACCTGATTCCCAGTCCTCACAATCCTCACCAGTACCGCTTGTAACCACCAGACGGAGCCTCTGCTCAGAACTCATCTCAAACCCATTCACAACACCCTAACATACAAGAGTTCACGGAGCCCTTTTTGCCGTGCTTTAAAAGACCTTCTAACCTCAAAGACCAGTTGGTACGTGCCGACATTGGCACCTCATGACTACATCATCAACCCTATCTTGCACGCCCACGAATGGGTACTTTCCCATGTCTCCACTGTGCCCAATGTGGTAACGTACAGAAGGGGACAACCTTCTATCATCCCTGAACAGGGAAGAGTTTTCCCAGTAATGGATATTACACCTGCGAGACCTCTTTTGTAGTGTCCGTGTGGACTACTGTTATGAATGTGCTAAAAATAGTTTCTGAGCAGAGGCTCCCTCTAGTGGTTACTGACAGTACTGAACCTTTCAGCGAGGAGTGGCAATCTGGAATCACGGACTGGACTGATATAAGGGAGGTTCCCTCCCATCATCGTTGCCGGTGATCAGTTGTTCTTGTCTCAATTGTGGTTCCTGGTTCATTTGGAAGTTTGCTGAGTCTTGCCTGCATCTCCTGCTTTCAGATAAGATATTTTCTGCTTTTCTTTTTGTGCTTGCTTTTTGCATTGTTCCCTGCACTTTTGTGGAGGTCAGCCAGGTCCCCTCCTGGGGCCTGTGCTCCTCTCAGTTTATCTGTAGCCACTGTTGTTTGTTCATTTGTTTTTTCCTGTTTTTTCAGTGGCTGCGGCTTAGTTTTGTTACACCAGAGATCTGATTAGGTGGTAGAGATCGTGTGATCTCAGGTGTTTTTGCAATCAGTAGTGTTGGTTTTTTAGGGTTTTTTTTGGATTGCAGTAAGTATCCTTTCCTGTACTTTTCTGTCTAGACATATTGGGCCCCAGCGTTTGCTCATTCTATTTTCTGTCTGTGTCCGTGTTTCTTCTTGTCTAACCGCCATTACATGTTTGGGGGCTTCCTATTTTCTTTGGGGATCTGCTCCGGGGCAGATAGCTTTCATCTTTCTGCCTTTATGTGTAGTTATCTCTCAGGCTGTGACGAGGCGTCTAGGATCAACGTAGGAACACTCCACGGCTACCTCTAGTTGTGTGGTTAGTTCAGGTTACTGCAATCCAATAGGTTCCAGCCTCTCTGGTGTATTACTGTTTTTGCTTACTCTCCTCAGCTACCAAAACATAACAGACTACTATACATTGGCGAAACTACCCAGCCCATCAGGGACAGAATATCCAAGCATAAGTCCACCATCCGTTGTAATAACCTTCTTCTTCCCATCCCACATCATTTCCACACAAAAGGGCACACGATTTCTCAGTTAAGTTTCCAAGTGATTGAAACTGTACCCCCACCCAGACGAGACGGGGACAGGGTCTTACACTTGAAAAAGAGGGAGTCTTACTGGATACACACTTTAGAGACTTTAGCCCCAAAAGGGCTCAATAGAGAGTATGACTTGCTTTCTTTTATATGAATATGTTTATTTGGTACTAATATGCTGCTTCTTGTCTTTTAGAGCCGTCTTTATTGAAATGTGCCTGTCACCACTATCTCCAGTCACCTTCATCACCTGGGATAAATGCTCACAAGTATCATTCTTATTATTTGTAGATTTCACGCCATATACAATACGACTCACATATGCTCACTGGCCTTTGATCCTAAATGTCTTGAACATGTGGAACGCAAACTTTCGTTCCCTTGGAACGCATTCCTCCTTTCATTCGGTCACTTCCGGTAACAGGAAGTACATACTGGAACGCACGCCTAGAGGGCTGGTCCTACATACTGGAACGCACGCCTAGAGGGCTGGTCCTACATACTGGAACGCACGCCTAGAGGGCTGGTCCTGCATGTTGGAACGCACGCCTAGAGGGCTGGTCCTGCATGCTGGAACGCACGCCTAGAGGGCTGGTCCTGCATGCTGGAACGCACGCCTAGAGGGCTGGTCCTACATACTGGAACGCACGCCTAGAGGGCTGGTCCTGCATGCTGGAACGCACGCCTAGAGGGCTGGTCCTGCATGCTGGAACGCACGCCTAGAGGGCTGGTCCTGCATACTGGAACGCACGCCTAGAGGGCTGGTCCTGCATGCTGGAACGCACGCCTAGAGGGCTGGTCCTGCATGCTGGAACGCACGCCTAGAGGGCTGGTCCTGCATGCTGGAACGCACGCCTAGAGGGCTGGTCCTACATACTGGAACGCACACCTAGAGGGCTGGTCCTGCATGTTGGAACGCACGCCTAGAGGGCTGGTCCTGCATGCTGGAACGCACGCCTAGAGGGCTGGTCCTGCATGCTGGAACGCACGCCTAGAGGGCTGGTCCTGCATGCTGGAACGCACGCCTAGAGGGCTGGTCCTGCATGCTGGAACGCACGCCTAGAGGGCTGGTCCTGTAATGTATGTAGTACAGTTCATATAGCGTCTTGTGCTTGGGTGCGATGAAAATACAGGAGACACAGGTTTGATATAGAAAGTCTTGTATTACCTCATACAAGTTGGCAAAAAATAGTCACACAGTTTGCAGACACAGAAGCAGGAGACACAGCAGGCCAGAGTAATCTAAGCTCAGCAATAACTCTCCACAACAGGTTCAGGATCTTCTTCTCTGTTACCGTAAGTCCATGCAAACGTGAGTCTTTCAAAGAGCAGGGTTCAGAGTCCACAAGTGCTTCAGAGTTCCTCAGTAGGAATAGCTGGAGTACAAGGTCCAAGGCTTTCAGGAGTCAGATCACAGGTTCACTGCAGGCTAGATTCTGAAGCACTGATTGCTCAGCTGTGGCTGCTTAAGAAGCTAAAGGAGAGAATCAGGGCGGGAACATGCAAGCTAGAAACTCCATATTGACTGAGGGCAAGATAGCTGCAGCAAGACAGAAAGTAAAATGGCTGACGAACAAACTGAGTTTCAGGAACATGTATACAGAACCTTACATTACTCCCCCCTTAGGGACAACCTCCGGATGACCTCAGACCAGGCTTGTGTGGGTACCTCTGATGAAACTGACGGAGCAAGCGAGGAGCATTAACGTTATTGACTGGTTCCCATGAGTTGTCCTCCACAGGGTAGCCCTGCCATTTAATCAGATATTGTAATTGATTTCTATACAACCTGGAATCTAAAATCCTTTCCACCACAAATTCTTCCTGACCATCGACTAGCACTGGGTCAGGGCAAGGAGAAGAACGTCCAGGAAACGTATTGGGTGTTGCAGCCTTTAGTAGGGATACATGAAAGACAGGGTGGATTCTCATAGTTCTGGGCAGTTGAAGACGACAAGCAACGGCACTTTATAGGGTCCAATGTACTTATGTCCCAACTTAGACGATGGAATCCTTAACTTAAGATTTCTGGTTGACAGCCAGACCAAGTCTCCTACCTTGAAAGCTGGTGCAGGTTTACGAAATTTATCTGCTGCTTTCTTGTACCTTTCCTGAGCCGATTCCAGATTCTCCTTTAGAAGATCCATATTCTTCTGTAAAGACGTGATTCTTTCAGCCACTGCTGGTAAAGGCGTTTCTATGGGAAATCGTGGTAGAATGTTAGGATGAAAACCTAGATTAGAGTAAAAAGGAGACTGTTTAGTGGAGGCACTCTGAGAGTTGTTATAAGAGAACTCAGCTAATGGAAGTAGATCCACCCAATCATCCTGTAGGTGGCAGATAAAGCAGCGGAGATACTGCTCCAGGGTTTGATTGGTTCGTTCGGTCTGTCCATTAGTCTGGGGATGAAAAGCAGAAGAAAGATTTACTTTAATGTCCAATGCTGCACAGAAATTTTGCCAAAACCTAGAAGTGAATTGCACCCCTCGATCCGAAATAACCTCATCCGGTACTCCATGTAAGCGAAACACATCTTTAATCATCAGATCTGATGTCTGTTTTGCAGTGGGTAAGCCGACACAAGGGATAAAATGAGCTGCCTTTGTTAGACGGTCAACCACCACTAGAATGGTGTTCTTCCCTTGAGAGGTTGGTAACTCCACAATGAAGTCCATAGAAATGGATCCCCACGGGCGGGACGGGGTGGGAAGAGGCTGTAACAGACCAGTTGGTGAGGAGCGAGGTGTTTTGCATCTTGCACAGACTTCACATGAAGTGACATAGTTTAAAAACATCCTTCCTGCAAGTGGGCCACCAAAAGAAACGAGAAAGAAATTCCTGTGTCTTTAGAATTCCTCTATGCCCAGCTATCTTGGAATCATGGATGAGTTGCAATACTCTCAATCTGACTGTTTCAGGAATATACAGGCGTTGTCCCTGAATCCACACACCATTCTTAAAGACAAGACTTACATCCCTTGGGGGTTGTGCCAAAAAGGAATCCGCATGGTATGCTTCCTTGATGTCCTTAAGTAGGTCTTGATTATGAATCACTCCTAGGAATCTAGAGTCAGGAAGAATAGTCTTAGGAGGAGTAATTAGACGTGTCTCTGCTGAGTAAATCCTAGAGAGTGCATCAGCCTTTCCATTGCGCGATCCTGGTCTATAAGAAATGATAAAATTAAATTGGTTTAAGAAAAGATTCCAGCGAGCCTGGCGAGGAGTCAGGCACTTAGCCGACCTGATAAATTCAAGGTTACGATGGTCTGTCAGGACGACTATTTGCTGTGCAGCTCCCTGAAGAAGGTGTCTCCATTCTTTAAAGGCGGCAATAATGGCCAATAACTCTCTATTGCCCACATCGTAGTTCCTCTCAGCCGAAGACAACTGCTGGGAAAAGAAGGCACAGGGATGCAAGACATTCTTCTCACCTGTTCTCTGAGAGAGTATAGCTCCAACGGCACAGTCTGAAGCATCCACCTCTATTATGAAGGCAAGCTCGGGGTTGGGATGTACTAGGATAGGTGCAGTGGTAAATTTATCTTTTAGACGGGAAAATGCTTCCTGGGCTTGGGGAGTCCAGGAGAACCTAGACTCTTTCCGGGTAAGTTGGGTGATAGGTGACACTACCTCAGAGAAATTCCTAATGAAACGTCTATAGAAGTTGGCAAACCCGATGAAGCGCTGTACCTCCTTCACATTTCTAGGACTTGGCCAATCCTTGATGGCTTGGGTTTTGCTTCCATCCATACTAATTCCCTGTGTAGACAGTACATACCCCAGAAATTGAATTTCGGTCCTATGGAATTCACACTTTTCAAGTTTGATGTAAAGATGATTTTGTCTTAGACGTTCCAAGACCATTCTCACATGTCCATGATGTTCCTCTGTGGAATTAGAAAAAATTAGAATATCATCCAAATAAATCACCACGAATGTATCTAGGAGATCCCTGAAGATGTCATTCACCAAATGTTGGAAAGTGGCTGGGGCGGTACTCAGACCAAAAGGCATAACTAGATATTCAAAGTGTCCATAGCGTGACCTGAATGCAGTCTTCCATTCATCCCCAGGTCTAATACGGACTAAGTTATAGGCCCCACGAAGATCTAGTTTAGAGAAAATTTTGGCATGTCGCACTCTCTCCAATAACTCAGGGATTAAAGGCAATGGATAACGGTTTCTAATAGTAACCTTATTGAGTTCCCTATAGTCTACGCATGGTCTCAGAGATCCATCTTTCTTCTTTACAAAGAAGATGGGTGCACCTGCAGGAGATGAAGAGGGGCGTATGAAGCCCTTGGCTAGATTTTCGTCTATGTAAACCTTTAAAGCCTTTAGCTCGGGCCCCGCCAGGGGGTAGATCTTACCAAAAGGTATCTCTGCTCCAGGCAATAATTCAATTGGACAATCATATGGACGGTGAGGAGGAAGCTGGTCAGCGTTCTTCTTGTCACATAAATCCACATAGTCCTGGTATACAGCTGGTAGTTCAGGGACTGACATGGTTCCTTTAGGAAGAGAGCAAGCTGAAGCTTTTGGACTCATCTGTTTCTCTGGAAAGTGTAATTCCTTGGTCTCCCAGTTAATGGTAGGATTCTGAGCCTGCAGCCATGGTAGCCCTAGAATAATGGGAAAGTGGGGAGAAGAGATAAGCATAAAGGACAGTTTCTCTTGATGATCTTTACCCATAAGTACCCTCAAAGGCTCTGTTTCCTGATCCACTGGTCCAGAGGTCAGCAGGGAGCCATCCACAGTTTCCATCTGTACTGGAGTAGCCTTCTTCACTGAACGTATCCCCTGTTTCAGAGCAAAGGAGACATCCATAAAATTTCCACTTGCCCCTGAGTCGATCATAGCAGAGCTAGACACCCAAGCTGAGTCAACCCAGAGTTTGATGGAAAGAAAGCAATGAGAATTGTTTTTCTTACAACTCAGCTGGGACACCGCTGAGGAAACTTGAAAAATGGCAGCGTTTACACAGTCAACGTCCTCAGAGGTAACGGAGTTTAAGTCGGAGAAATCAAGATCTGTTGCTGCAGATCTCTCTGGAGCCTGAGGCTCGGACCTGACAGATCCCCTCTCGCAACACTCACAGTGAATGAGTGCTGCAGTAGTCTTACGAGAACGGCTGGGGCAGTTTATAATGAAGTGCCCTGACTTACCACAATAGAAACATAGATTCTCCTTAAAACGATGTTCCTTGCGTGCATCACTAACCCGTCGTTGTAA
Organism: Oophaga sylvatica; assembly: GCA_033576555.1. Lineage (NCBI taxonomy): Eukaryota > Metazoa > Chordata > Amphibia > Anura > Dendrobatidae > Oophaga > Oophaga sylvatica. The sequence continues at coordinate 8,079 of JARQOD010000946.1, read as the reverse complement.
AGAGTCTACCTGCATGGGTTCAGGTTCAGGTTCCCGTGTAATCCTACTCAAAGGTTCCTTAGCTGGAGAGGAAGGTAGGAAAAGGTTAGTGCGATTGCTTTCAAACCATCTCTCTTGCCTGCGTTCAGTCAGACGAGTATCAATACGGATGCAGTAGTTAATAAAGTCACCTAACGCAGTGGGAGGGTCGGCACGAGCAAGTTCATCCTTAATCAGTGGGGATAACCCCTTTCGAAAAATAGATTTCTTGGCGGAACTGTCCCAGGTGGTATCAAGGGCCCATCTCCTGAAATCCAAGGCATATTCAGCTACCGAGTGCTTACCTTGGCGCAAAGCTAACATGGCTGCTTCAGCTGTTGCACCTCGATTGGGGTCATCAAACACCTGCCCCATGGCTGAAATGAAAGCATCAAGATGATCCAAACATTCATCCTCAGTCTCAATCAGAGGGTTTGCCCACATCAAAGTCTTGTTGGTAAGCAACATAATTATAGTAAGCACCTTAGATCGTTCAGTGGGAAATTGTGAAGCATGTGCAGAAAAAAAAGATTGCATTGATTAATAAATCCCCTGAATTTCTCACGTTCACCGCCAAAACGAAAAGGGGGCAACTTGGGAATCCCAGAACTCGGGGCTACGGCAGGAGCCTGGACTCGCCCCTCTAGAACCTCAATCCTGGCTCGCAAATCCTGGGTAGTCTGTCCAACCACTTGCAAATTGTGATTATTGAGGTCCTGTAGGTTTGTAAAACGGGTCTTTATATTCTGCAAATCTGCAAGGATATTATCAGTCACTCCGCAAAGTTCCTTTATGCGGGCCTCCATTTTCCAGATCTTTTAAGACAGGATTACTGGAAGAAGAGGAGAGGAAAAAAAAAAACAAAACAATAGTGTTTACCTGTGGTAACACTGCAGAGAGAAAAAAAAATTAAGGGAACTGCTCACCTGGAATGGTTGTGAGAAGTCACAACCACTATCATCACAGAAAGTTCAACCAGACATGTGATATCCAGAGTTACAGCAGACAAAAAAGAGAAAAGAAAGAAAAAAAAAACAATAGTGTTTACCTGTGGTAACACTGCAGAAAGAAAAAACTTAAGAGAATTGCTCACCTGGAATGGTTGTGAGAAGTCACAACCACTGTCATCACAGAAAGTACAACCGGACGTCTGATATCCACAGTTACAGCAGACACAGCCTTCCAGACCCAGCAGACACTAACGTTTGGCTTCAGAATCTTGTAATGTATGTAGTACAGTTCATATAGTGTCTTGTGCTTGGGTGCGATGAAAATACAGGAGACACAGGTTTGATATAGAAAGTCTTGTATTACCTCATACAAGTTGGCAAAAAATAGTCACACAGTTTGCAGACACAGAAGCAGGAGACACAGCAGGCCAGAGTAATCTAAGCTCAGCAATAACTCTCCACAACAGGTTCAGGATCTTCTTCTCTGTTACCGTAAGTCCATGCAAACGTGGGTCTTTCAAAGAGCAGGGTTCAGAGTCCACAAGTGCTTCAGAGTTCCTCAGTAGGAATAGCTGGAGTACAAGGTCCAAGGCTTTCAGGAGTCAGATCACAGGTTCACTGCAGGCTAGATTCTGAAGCACTGATTGCTCAGCTGTGGCTGCTTAAGAAGCAAAAGGAGAGAATCAGGGCGGGAACATGCAAGCTAGAAACTCCATATTTACTGAGGGCAAGATAGCTGCAGCAAGACAGAAAGTAAAATGGCTGACGAACAAACTGAGTTTCAGGAACATGTATACAGAACCTTACAGGTCCTGCATGCTGGAACGCACGCCTAGAGGGCTGGTCCTGCATGCTGGAACGCACGCCTAGAGGGCTGGTCCTGCATGCTGGAACGCACGCCTAGAGGGCTGGTCCTGCATGCTGGAACGCACGCCTAGAGGGCTGTTCCTGCATGCTGGAACGCACGCCTAGAGGGCTGGTCCTGCATGCTGGAACGTACGCCTAGAGGGCTGGTCCTGCATTCTGGAACGCACGCCTAGAGGGCTGGTCCTGCATGCTGGAACGCACGCCTAGAGGGCTGGTCCTGCATGCTGGAACGCACGCCTAGAGGGCTGGTCCTGCATGCTGGAACGCACGCCTAGAGGGCTGGTCCTGCATGCTGGAACGCACGCCTAGAGGGCTGGTCCTGCATGCTGGAACGCACGCCTAGAGGGCTGGTCCTGCATGCTGGAACGGACGCCTAGAGGGCTGGTCCTGCATGCTGGAACGCACGCCTAGAGGGCTGGTCCTGCATGCTGGAACGCACGCCTAGAGGGCTGGTCCTGCATGCTGGAACGCACGCCTAGAGGGCTGGTCCTGCATGCTGGAACGCACGCCTAGAGGGCTGGTCCTGCATGCTGGAACGCACGCTGAGATCGCGTGCCCAGCACTTCCGGTCACGGCACTACCTCTCCCTCTCTCCTTACATAAGGAGGCAGACACAGCTCACTGGTAAATGATAAGTGGTGGATTCCGCATCAATATCCTCCTTACTTTGGGTAAGTGCAAGTTGCGCCAGAACATTAGACCCACCACTGCGTTAACGCAAGACAGATGGTCACTATAGCATTTTGTGTATGGCTCACTACAACATGTTTATCTGCATATAGGTACTGAGGCCTTTTACCCGGCATAGCGCAGTAAGGCTGACACCTTATTTGCTACCTCATAGGGTACGGTAACTTTTATCTATGGCACCTATCACGCACTCCGCATAGTAATATGGTGACACTTATGGGCACGTTTGTCAATGTCTCCGTTTCTTTCCAGCGGTCTGTAGTAGAGCGTCCTTGTTACTTAGCTCCGGTCAGTGATTGTTCGCTCCTCATATATGTCATTTCACGATTACTAGTCCAGGCAGTTTCCACAATCTCTGTGTAAATACTTTCTTTTGATTTTCATGAATTCTCTTTTGTATATTTTATGTTTTTTTTCTTATGTAACAGCACCTGATGAAGGTCTCATAGAGGCCGAAACGTTATGCTGTATACTCCTCACAATAAAGACACTTTAATTGCATCATACTCAAGCTGAGTGCATGGTTAATATTTCTACTATATGGTTTGGGAACCCACCATAGCACCTCCTTTTAAGCAGTGGTGCACACGCTTTATCACTTACATTATTAGGGCCAGGCGTGCCAGATACTCCACAACTAAGAAACCACACCCACCGCTATAAAACCCCACCCACGAGTAATAAACCACACCCATGAGTAATAAACCACACCCACAACTAATTAACCATACCCACAGCTAATAACCCACATCCTCAGCTAACAAACCACACCCACGATTTATAAACCACACCCTCAGCTAGTAAACCACACCCAGAATAAACCACACCCACAGATAATTAACCAGACGCTCACATAATGAACCAAACCCATTGCTAATAAACTACACCCTCAGCTAATAAACCACACCCATGCCTAATAAACCAGACCCTCAGCTAATAAACCACACCCATGCCTAATAAACCACACCCTCAGCTAATAAACCACACCCACACCTAATAAACCACACCCCCAGCTAATAAACCACACCCATGCCTAATAAACCACACCCTCAGCTAATAAACCACACCCATGCCTAATAAACCACACCCACGCCTAATAAATCACACCCACGCCTAATAAACCACACCCACATTAACAGACCACGCACAGCTAATAGACTGCTGCTTGGCACACAAGACCTGGCATGAATACTCAGGAGATGCTGAAGGTCTGATATCAGGTAGGCAATGAGTGTGGCCTCTTCCCTGCCGGACACAACTTCCATCCATCACCAGGAGGGCTGAGCCTGGGCGCAGCACTACACATACATACTTAGCACAGGAGACAATGGGGCACCTACCTCCACCAGGTGGGGCGTGGGGTTGAAGCCACAGAGGTTGCACACTTGCTTCTGACACGAGGTGCAGCTATTGTAGTTCTGGGTTTCACCGGATCCCACGTTCAGTTCCGTTTTGCACAATGGGCACACAACTTTCGGCACATCCTTTGGCTTAGCGTGTTCACTCCTCCCAGGTTTGTGAAGAGGGGAGCCTTCGGCCCGGCCCAGAGCAGGAGATGCTGATCCCTGGGGTTTTGTACTCAGTTCTTTACTTGCATCACTAAAAACTATTTTTGGAGGCACTTTGCCCGGGGACTGCTGACTTTGCAGGGTCGACTCAGGGACAGATATCAATGTGCTGCCTGATTCAAGAGAGAAGCCCCAAAACCAAACAGCTTTCCTGTCAGCCCCTCCTGGGCCTGGTCCTGGGCACCATGGGCTGCAGATGCAGGGGGTTTAGCAGGAGAACTTCCCAAGCTCTTCTTCTGCTCACCCGTGGAAGGCTTTCCTGGGGAATGCTGGGGCGAGTTCCGCAGCGCTTCCAGAGGAGAAGGTTTCGCTTGTCCTTGGCTGATTTGTTCTCTTTGCTGGGTGGGCTGACATTTTCCATGTGGATGAGACATGGCTGAGCCCTCCATCTGCACACTCCCAAGCGATGTCTCTGCTCCAGCGTTTAGCTGGGACTGGTGTTGGGTTTGGGGCTTTTGCTGGGTTTGGTGTTTACCATAAGCTTGTGTTTGGTACTGAACTTTGTGATGGCTTTCAGTTTGATCGCGAGATTGAGAGTGTGGTTGTTGGTGACGATGCTGCTGGTTCTGAAAAAGGGGCTGCGGGTGATGCTGGGACTGAGGCGTCTGCTGAGCGGAGGGCGGCTGTGGGTGATGCTGGGACTGAGGCGTATGCTGAGCGGAGGGCGGCTGTGGGTGATGCTGGGATACAGGCGTATGCTGAGCGGAGGGCAACTGTGGGTGATGCTGGGATACAGGCGTATGCTGAGCGGAGGGTGGCTGTGGGTGATGCTGGGATACAGGCGTATGCTGAGCGGAGGGCGGATGCTGGGAAAGAGGTGGCTGCTGAGCGGATGGTGGCTGATGATGCTGGGATAAAGGGGGCTGCTGAGCAGAGAACGGCTGCGTGTGATGACGGGACAAAGGGGGCTGCTGAGCAGAGGGCGGCTGCGAGTGATGCTGGGATATAAGCGGCTGCTGAGCAGAGGGCGGCTGCGGGTGATGCTGGGATAGAAGCGGCTGCTGAGCAGAGGGCGGCTGCGGGTGATGCTGGGATAGAAGCGGCTGCTGAGGGGAGGGCGGCTGCGGGTGATGCTGGGATAGAAGCGGCTGCTGAGCAGAGGGCGGCTGCGGGTGATGCTGGGATATAAGCGGCTGCTGAGCAGAGGGCGGCTGCGGGTGATGCTGGGATAGAAGCGGCTGCTGAGCAGAGGGCGGCTGCGGGTGATGCTGGGATAGAAGCGGCTGCTGAGTGGAGGGCGGCTGCGGGTGATGCTGGGATAGAAGCGGCTGCTGAGTGGAGGGCGGCTGCGGGTGATGCTGGGATATAAGCGGCTGCTGAGTGGAGGGCGGCTGCGGGTGATGCTGGGATAGAAGCGGCTGCTGAGCAGAGGGCGGCTGCGGGTGATGCGGTGCAGGAGGGGAGTGTGACAGAGGGAGCTGATGAAGGGACTGGGACATAGTTGGAGGTTTCATCTGCTTGGCTGGAGACAGTGAAGGAGACAGAGGAGAGTGGAGCTGTTGCTGGCTCTTTGATCTGGTAGCAGTAGTCATGTCCATCCCAAGAGCCCTTTGCATCTGGCAATTCAGGCACAGCCATTCCTTCACCTAGAGAGAGAGTAAGAGGGAGTCAGTCAGAGAACCAGCGAAAGAAAAAGACAGCAAAGATATATCTATCTGCGCTCATCAATGCTCCACGAAGAAGCAACACCATCAGCACGCAACACCCAACACAACACCGAAGCGACTGACCCATAAACAACACAGGAAATACCGATCCAAACATAACACCGGAGCAACCGAACCAAACACAACACTGGAGCGATCGACCCAAACACAACAGCGATCGATCTAAACACCGGAGCAATTGATTCAAACAAAACTCAGGGGCAACCAACTCAGTGTTGTACCTGAGCTATAGATCCAAACACAACACCGGAGTGACCGACCAAAATACAAAACCAGAGTGACCAATCCAAACACAACACTGGAGCGACCAATCCAAACACAACACTGGAGCAACCGACCGAAAAACAAAACCGGAGTGACCAATCCAAACACAACATCGGAGTGACCGACCGAAAAACAAAACCAGAGTGACCAATCCAAACACAACATCGGAGTGACCGACCGAAAAACAAAACCAGAGTGACCAATCCAAACACAACACTGGAGTGACCAATCCAAACACAACACTGGTGCAACCCACTGAAAAACAAAACCGGAGTGACCAATCCAAACACAACACCGGAGTGATAAATCCAAACAAAACACCGGAGTGACCAATCCAAACACAACACGAGAGCGACCAATCCAAACACAACGGAGCGATCCATACAAACCCAACACCAGAGCAATCGATCCAAACACAACACCAGAGTGCCCAAACACAAAACTGGAGTGACCAATCCAAACACAACATCAGAGCAATCGATCCAAACATAAAACCGAAGCAACTGACCCAAACACAACACCGGAGTGACCAATCCAAACACAACACGAGAGCGACCGACCCAAACACAACACTGGAGTGACCAATCCAAACACAACACCGGAGTGACCAATCCAAACACAACACGAGAGCGACCGACCCAAACACAACACTGGAGTGACCAATCCAAACACAACACCGGAGTGACCAATCCAAACACAACACTGGAGTGACCAATCCAAACACAACACTGGAGTGACCAATCCAAACACAACACGAGAGCGACCAATCCAAACACAACACTGGAGTGACCAATCCAAACACAACACGAGAGCGACCAATCCAAACACAACACTGGAGTGACCAATCCAAACACAACACTGGAGTGACCAATCCAAACACAACACTGGAGCGACCAATCCAAACACAACACTGGAGTGACCAATCCAAACACAACACTGGAGTGACCAATCCAAACACAACACTGGAGTGACCAATCCAAACACAACACGAGAGCGACCAATCCAAACACAACACTGGAGTGACCAATCCAAACACAACACGAGAGCGACCAATCCAAACACAACACTGGAGTGACCAATCCAAACACAACACCGGAGTGACCAATCCAAACACAACACGAGAGCGACCAATCCAAACACAACACTGGAGTGACCAATCCAAACACAACACTGGAGTGACCAATCCAAACACAACACGAGAGCGACCAATCCAAACACAACACTGGAGTGACCAATCCAAACACAACACGAGAGAGACCAATCCAAACACAACACTGGAGTGACCGATCCAAACACAACACTGGAGTGACCAATCCAAACACAACACTGGAGTGACCAATCCAAACACAACACTGGAGTGACCAATCCAAACACAACACGAGAGCGACCAATCCAAACACAACACTGGAGTGACCAATCCAAACACAACACGAGAGCGACCAATCCAAACACAACACTGGAGTGACCGATCCAAACACAACATCAGAGCAATCGATCCAAACATAAAACTGAAGCAACCGACCCAAACACAACACCGGAGTGACCAATCCAAACACAGCATCGGAGTGACCAATCCAAACACAGCATCGGAGTGACCAATCCAAACACAGCATCGGAGTGACCAATCCAAACACAGCATCGGAGTGACCAATCCAAACACAGCATCGGAGTGACCAATCCAAACACAGCATCGGAGTGACCAATCCAAACACAGCATCGGAGTGACCAATCCAAACACAGCATCGGAGTGACCAATCCAAACACAACACCGGAGTGACCAATCCAAACACAGCATCGGAGTGACCAATCCAAACACAACACGAGAACAACCCCTAACACAACACCAGGCAACAGATACAAACACAACAACGGAACAATCCAAACAATCCCAACACCAGCGCAATCGATCCAAAGACATCACCGGAGTGACTGACCAAAACACAACACCGGAGCGTCCGACCCAAACACAACACTGGAGCGACTGACCAAAACACAACACCGGAGCGTCCGACCAAAACACAACACCGGAGTGACCAATTCAAACAATACACTGGA
>JARQOD010000945.1:0-111227 GCA_033576555.1 Oophaga sylvatica | reverse complement strand
CTCTGAGGGCTACAAAATGTGACATTTCAGGCCTACAGTCAACTGTTTTTGCTGTCTTACCTTAAGGCACTGCCACACTTAGCGATCACACTAGCGATCACAACAACGACTTAAACTGGCGAGATCGCTAGTGCGTTAGATTCCAAACACAACTTATCAGCTATCTGTGATTCCAAACACATCTCATCAGCGATCTGTATAACGACCTCTGCGAAAACCTAGTCCCACCTGCGATGCTGGTGAAGTCGTTCATAAAGGGTGTCACACTCAGCGATTCAGGTTCACCAGCGGGACACCCAACGACCAAAAAACGGCTCAGAACGTTTATAAGCGATCAGCGACATCTCAGCAGTGGCCACATCGCTGTTACATGTCACACACAGCTAAGGAGCTAACGAGATCGCTACTGCGTCATAAATGGTGACACAGTAGCGATCTCGCTAGCGATCTCGCTTAGTGTGGCATACCCTTTACTTCTAAGCGCTATTGTGCAGGAAAAAAACAAAAAATACAGGCCAGAGATTTGAAAGTGGGCTATCTTCTTCAGACTATTCATCTATATGTTGGCTACAAAATGTGGTATTTCAGGCCTCCATTCAACTGTTTTTGCTGTATTACCCAACTTCTATACACTGCTGTGCAAGAAAAAACACAAAAATACAGGCCAGATATTTGAAAGCGTGCTATCTCCGTCAGACGCCTCATCTATCTGTGGGCTACAAAATGTGACATACCAGCACTCCATTCAACTGTTGTTGCTGTGTTACCCAAGTTCTATACACTATTGTGCAAGAAAATACAAAAAATACAGGCCAGATATTTGAAAGTCGGCTATCCCATCAGGCTCCTCTTCTATCTGTGGGTTACAAAATGTGGTATATCAGGCCTCCATTCAACTGTTTTTCCTGTCTTACCCAAGTTCTATACACTTTGTGCAAGAAAACACAAAAATCCAAGCCAGATATTTGAAAGTGGCTATCTCCGTCAGATGGCTTATCTATCTGAGGGCTACAAATGTGACATTTCAGGCCTACATTCAACTGTTTTGCTGTCTTACCTTACTTCTAAGCACTATTGTGCAGGAAAAAACAAAAAATACAGACCAGATATCTGAAAGTGGGCTATCGCTGTCAGACGCCTCATCTGTCTGTGTGTTACTAATTGTAGCATTTTAGGCCTCCATTCAACTGGATTTGCTGTGTCTTACTCTAGTTCTATACACTAGTGTTCATGAAAAAATAAAAAATACAGGCCACATATTTTAAAGTGTGGTATCTCCGTCACACGACTCAGCTGTCTGTTGGCTAAAAGTTGTGGCATTTCAGGCCTACATTTAAATGATTATGCTGTATGCTACCCTAGTTAGTGACACTTTTGCTGTAAAAAAAAAATACAGGCCCATATTTTACAGTGTGCTATCTCCGTCACACACTCAGCAATCTGTGGGCTACAAATTGTGTTATTTGAGGCCTCCATTCTAACTGTTTTTGCTGTGTGTTACCCTAGTTCTTGACAGTATTTTTCTGTAAAAAATAAAAATACAGGCCACATATTTTACAGTGTGCTGTCTCCGTCAGATGCCTCATCTATCTGGGCTACAAGATGTGGCCTTTTATGCCTCCAGTTAAATTTTTGCTGTGTCTAACCCTAGTTCTATACACTATTGTGCAGGAAAAAAACAAAAATACAGGCCAGATGTTTGAAAGTGGCGATCTCTGTCAGACGCCTCATCTATGTGTGGGCTAAAAGATGTGGCATTTCAGGCCTCCATGCAACTGTTTTTGCTGTGTCTTACCCTAGCTCTTTACACTATTGTGCAAGAAAAAAAATATAGGCCAGATTTTTGAAAGTGGGCTATCTCCGTCATATGCCTCATCTATCTGTGGGCTACAAAATGTGGCATTTCATGCCTCCATTCAACTGTTTTTGCTGTGTCTTACCCTAGTTTCCATACACTTTGTTCATGAAAAAAAAAAATACAGGCCACATATTTTATAGTGTGCGTATCTCCGTCACACGACTCAGCTATCTGTGGGCTACAAATTGTGGTATTTGAGACCTCCATTCAACTGTGTCTTATTCTAGTTCTATACACTATTGTTCATGTAAAACAAAAAATTAAGCCATATATTTGAAAGTGGGCTATCTCCTTTAGACGCCTCATCTATTTGTGGGCTACAAAATGTGGCATTTTAGGCCTCCATTCAAAGCTTTTGTCTTACCCTAGTTCTTACACTATTGTGCAGAAAAACAAAAATAAGCCAGATATTTGAAAGTGGGCTATCTCAGTCACACGACTCAGCTATCTGTGCGCTAAAAATTATGCATTTCAGGCCTACAAAATGTGGTATTTCAGGCCTCCATTCAACTGTTTTTGCTGTATTACCCAACTTCTATACACTGCTGTGCAAGAAAAAACAAAAATATAGGCCAGATTTTTGAAAGCGTGCTATCTCCGTCAGACGCCTCATCTATCTGTGCGCTACAAAATGTGGACATATCAGGCCTCCATTCAACTGTCGTTGCTGTCTTACCAAGTTCTATACACTATTGTGCAAGAAAATTCAAAAAATACGGCCAGATATTTTAAAGTCGGCGATCTCCGTCAGACGCCTCATCTATGTGTGGGCTAAAAGATGTGGTATTCAGGCCTCCATGCAACTGTTTTTGCTGTGTCTTACCCTAGCTCTTTACACTATTGTGCAAGAAAAAAAATATAGGCCAGATTTTTGAAAGTGGGCTATCTCCGTCATATGCCTCATCTATCTGTGGGCCACAAAATTGGCAGTTCATGCCTCCATTCAACTGTTTTTGTTGTGTCTTACCCTAGTTCCATACACTATTGTGCAAGAAAATACAAAAATACGGCCAGATATTTTAAAGTCGGCTATCCCATCAGGCGCCTCTTCTGTCTTTGGCTACAAAATGTGGCATATCGGGCCTCCATTCAACTGTTTTTGCTGTCTTACCCAAGTTCTATACACTTGTGCAAGAAAACACAAAAAATCCAGGCCAGAGATTTGAAAGTGGTCTATCTCCGTCTGATGCCTTTCTCTCCGAGAGCTGCAAAATGTGACATTTTAGGCCTACATTCAACTGTTTTTGCTGTCTTACCTACTTCTAAGCACTATTGTGCAGGAAAAACAACAAAAATACAGGCCAGAGATTTGAAAGTGGGCTATCTTCTTCAGACCTTCATCTATATGTTGGCTACAAAATGTGGCATTTCAGGCCTCCATTCAACTGTTTTTGCTGTATTACCCAACTTCTATACACTGCTTTGCAAGAAAAAACAAAAAATACAGGCCAGATATTTGAAAGCGTGCTATCTCCGTCAGACGCCTCATCTATCTGTGGGCTACAAAATGTGACATATCAGCCCTCCATTTAACTATTGTTGCTGTGTTACCCAAGTTCTATACAATATTGTTCATGAAAAAACAAAAAATACAGGCCAGATATTTGAAAGTGGGCTATCTCCTTCAGACGCCTCATCTATGTGTGGGCTAAAAGATGTAGTATTTCAGGCCTCCATGCAACTGTTTTTGCTGTGTCTTACCCTAGCTCTTTACACTATTGTGCAAGAAAAAAAATATAGGCCAGATTTTTGAAAGTGGGCTATCTCCGTCATATGCCTCATCTATCTGTGGGCCACAAAATGTGGCAGTTCAGGCCTCCATTCAACTGTTTTTGCTGGGTCTTACCCTAGTTCCATACACTATTGTTCATGAAAAAATAAAAAATACAGGCCACATATTTTATAGTGTGGTATCTCCGTCACACGACTCAGTTATCTGTGGGCTACAAATTGTGGTATTTGAGGCCTCCAATCAACTATTTTTGCTGTGTGTTACCCTAGTTCTTGACAGTATTTTGCTGTAAAAAAAAAATACAGGCCATATATTTGAAAGTGGGCTATCTCCTTTAGACGCCTCATCTATTTGTGGGCTACAAAATGTGGCATTTCAGGTCTCCTTTCAACTGTTAAAGCTGTGTCGTACCCTAGTTCTATACAGTATTGTTCATGAAAAAACATAAAATACAGGCCAGATATTTGAAAGCGGGCTATCTCCATCAGACGCCTCATCTATCTGTGGGCTAAAAAAGTGGCATTTTAGGTCTCCATTCAAAAGTTTTGCTGTCTTACCCAACTTCTATACACTGCTGTGCAAGAAAAAACAAAAAATACAGTCCAGATATTTGAAAGCGTGCTATCTCCGTCAGACGCCTCATCACTCTGTGGGCTACAAAATGTGACATATCAACCCTCCATTCAACTGTTGTTGCTGTCTTACCCAAGTTCTATACACTGTTGTGCAAGAAAATACAAAAAATACGGCCAGATATTTTAAAGTCGGCTATCCCCATCAGGCGCCTCTTCTGTCTGTGGGCTACAAAATGTGGCATATCAGGCCTCCATTCAACTGTTGTTGCAGTGTTACCCAAGTTCTATACACTATTGTGCAAGAAAATACAAAAAATACAGGCCAGATATTTGAAAGTCGGCTATCCCCATCAGGCGCCTCTTCTATCTGTGGGTTACAAAATGTGGCATATCAGGCTTCCATTCAACTGTTTTTCCTGTCTTACCCAAGTTCTATACACTTTTGTGCAAGAAAACACAAAAAATCCAAGCCAGATATTTGAAAGTGGGCTATCTCCGTCAGATGGCTTATCTATCTGAGGGCTACAAAATGTGACATTTCAGGCCTACATTCAACTGTTTTTGCTGTCTTACCTTACTTCTAAGCACTATTGTGCAGGAAAAAACAAAAAATACAGGCCAGATATTTGAAAGTGGGCTATCACCGTCAGACGCCTCATCTATCTGTGTGTTACTAATTGTGGCATTTTAGGCCTCCATTCAACTGGATTTGCCATGTTTTACTCTAGTTCTATACACTAGTGTTCATGAAAAAATAAAAAATACAGGCCACATATTTTAAAGTGTGGTATCTCCGTCACACGACTCAGCTATCTGTTGGCTAAAAGTTGTGTCATTTCAGGCCTACATTTAAATGTTTATGGTGTATGCTACCCTGTTATGTTTAGGTAGCTGAGGAGAAAAAGCAAAAACAATAATACACCAGAAAGGCTGGAACCTATTGGATTGCAGTAACCTGAACTAACCACACAACTAGAGGTAGCCGTGGAGCGTTCCTACGTTGATCCTAGACGCCTCGTCACAGCCTGAGAGATAACTACACCTAAAGGCAGAAAGATGAAAGCTTTCTGCCCCGGAGCAGATCCCCAAAGAAAATAGGAAGCCCCCAAACATATAATGGCGGTTAGACAAGATAGCACAGACACAGACAGAAAATAGAATGAGCAAATGCTGGGGCCCAATCTGTCTAGACAGAATAGTACAGGAAAGAATTCTCACTGCAATCCAACAAAAACCATAAAAAATACCAGCCAAAAAATTGAAGATAGTGGAGTTCAAGCTCTTAGCTTTGTCATATGTAAGAGGAAACTTTTTTTATGTGACCACAACTGCGGGACTTTGGGATGGTTGTTGTGCTGAAAAAGGGCGAAGTATTGATAACAGGAAAAACTACTGGACTGTGAGTGAGGTGCAGGTGGAGATGTTATGGTGGCTTGAGAAATATGTATTGTGCTAGGTGACACAAAAGCAGCAGTCTTGTCTACTTCCATAATATCTGACCGGCTCTGACTCACCCCAACTCTGAGGATTAAACAATTGTAGTTTCTGCAGCCAGAGACCTGTGTGAGAAGACTTTGAATAGTGAGAGAGGAGAAAGAAGCAGCAGATGGGGTTGATGGGACAGCCAGTGGTTGGTGAGGCCCGCTAATCCACAGATTCCCACACTAACGCATGTTGATTGCGCGTGTACCGATTCATGCATGTCATTATCAAATTATTGCAATTTTTGCCTCTACTGAGTATTTTTTGCAAATTTGACAGATAACATGTGTTGGGTCATCCTTTGAGTTCTCAAAAAACACCCAGGTTAGGCAACCCTTGCCACGCCTGCAAACTGTACACTCGTGACTGGTGCTGGCCACAGCCAGAATTGGGGCTTGAGATGCAGTGATTGTCATGGTTGCATTACTTCAAGTCTGTGTGAGAAACCGCAATGTAACCTCCTCATCTTCCTCCTCCTCCACCACCTCTGCCGAGCTACTCAGCTGTGTACCCCTGGTTTCACACCAAATGGGATCTACAACTCCATCGTCATCCTCTCTGTTCTCACACTCCTCACCCTCAGAATCACCCTCCTCCTTTTCCTGCCCTGACACCACAGTACAGTCCACGCGCGCCTCTGGTATCTGAGTCTCATCAGGATCACCTTAGTGGTTAACATCTGGTGACAAGGGTCTGGATTCTGCTTTGTACAGCACCGGATCCAGCATGCCAAAAATTTGGGTATTGATATAGATGCTTTCTTACTCTGGATTCTGTGAGTCTTCTGAGCAGACCTCTTATGCCCATGGAATTCAAACTGTGAACAGCTCTTCAGAATGGCCCATCTGAGGTTCCCCACAGTCAGTTGGGTGTTTAAAAAGTTTTGATGCGTGGGTAAATAAGGGTGATTGGTGTGCCACCTCTGAGGATTGTACTGTGTTTGATATTAAGGTGGAAAAAGTGGAGAGGCCACTTGATGCAGCATTTGCCATCCACTGGAACACATGCTCTTTCTGAGCCTCATCTACAAGGCAAACAGCTATGCAGCTGCTAAGGAAAGGCAGTTCGAGTAGGCAGGCCAGTAACAGATATTGTCAGTGGTCTTTGGATAAGTCGAGACGTTGTTTGTTCAGTTGAGTTTTCATTCACATTAACACACTACCCACATACACAGGAACACAAAGTCTATTCTCCCTTCCACCATGACCTCGCTTTTTCCCACTCATGTTGTAAGTAGCCTTCTTATAACCTGCTGTTTCACAACCTTAGGCCCACAACTTTCAGTAACCTGTTAATCATCATCAAATGAACAATCACTTTTCATTTTCTTAGATAGTGTGCCTGAACAACACTATTACAGCTAACAATTTTTAAGTGGAAATCTGGCCTTCTGATTTGCCACTGAAACACAGTTTTATCACCAATGATTTGAAGCAGCTGATTGGCCCTCCAGGCAGCACCACAATATTAGACCTAATGATTTTTAAGTGGAAATCTGGCCTTCTGATTTGCCACTGAAACACATTATGTGGAGTAGATAATTTGACCTCGTGGCAGCACCAAAATATTAGGCCTAACGATTTTTATGTGGAAATCTGGCATTATGATTTGCCACTGAAACACAGTTTTAGCACAAACGATTTGGAGTAGCTAATTGGAACTTGTGACTGCACCACAATATTAGGCCTAACAATTTTTCATTCTAAATCTGGCCTTCTAATTTGCCACAGTTTTAGCGCAAACAATTTGAAGTAGCTAATTGGGCCTTGTGGCTGTACCACAATATTAGGCCTAACGATTTTTAAGGGGAAATCTGGACTTCTGATTTGCCACTAACACACAGTTCTAGCACAAACTATTAAGAGTAGCTAATTGGGTCTTGTGGCTGCACCACTATATTAGGCCTAACAATTTTTTAGTGGAAATCAAGCCTTCCGATTTGTCTCTGAAACACGGTTTTATCACAAACGATTTTGAGTAGCTAATTGGGCCTCGTGGCTGCAACTCAATATTAGTGCTAACGATTTTTAAATGGAAATCTGGCCTTCTGATTTGCCACTGAAACACAGTTTTAGCACAAATGATTTGGAGAAGCAAATGGGCTTCCAAGGACTGCCACACAGTTTTTACACATCTACTTCAATGCTGGAAGATCGATTTCACACAGAACAGTATCCTAGCTATTTTGCTGACACAGTTCACTTTCAGCAGCAGCACTAGCACAGAAGTGACCTCTCTGCACTGTGACACTCAGACAATGGAGCCAGCAAAACAAGAAGTCCACTTTTTTATGGCCAGGGTCATGTGACCTTGTGTCATGATGTTGTGGATGGTTTCTGCGCACTGCTCCTGTAACCTCTACACATGTTCTTCTAACCTCTCCACACCCCCTACCCTCATCAAACACATCCCCACATCGTCCAGGCTCATCATACAGCACCACTATCCTAGCCAAAGTAATAACAAAAGCATTAGTGGAAACGCAATGATTTACCAAACTGTGACCAAATATTGCTGACTTTGAGTAAAAATGCTTGTGAAAGAATATACGGATTTCGAATTTGCTATTTTCATGCCGAATTTGAGATTGGCTAACGTTTTCCAAACACGTTCGCTCACCTCTACTCGATGATACTCGGATATTATTCAAGTACCTGGATGCTCGGATGTGGCCTACACTCGTCAAGTGCTGGCTGGTGCTCAGATTGAATACTTGATTACCCGCCCTGCATGTTTGTCGCCTGTTGCACAGCCAATAAACATACGAGGATTGCTTGCCAGTCACTAGTGCTGTAGCCATCTTGGAAGTGGCATTTCTGTGATTGGCTGGCTGCATTACCTCATCAGAAGTAATAACAGGACCAACACCGCCATGATCAGCACAATGACACCATTGCACAGCTCAGGGACAGTTCTGATTGGAGGGAGAGAGTAGTTATCCAGGTCTGTGTGCAGTTTTAGAAATCAGAGTTCTCTACTGGTGATACTTTGCTGAATCATCATACTAAAAGTCCTTCTTAGGGCTAATCTTTTCCTTTGCTGTTTCTATGAAATACATTCTGCATTTAGCCCAGGGACAGCTGGAGCAGGGAGAGTGGCTAACTACAGCCTTTAGGCAGTTGTAAGGGCTTTGCAATCCGTTGCTAAATATATGGTTGCTGCAGGTGACCATATTTTTTCTGATTGATTGATTGTATTGTCATCCTTGAAGTTTAACTAGCTTTGTTTAACATTACGGTGGTTTGAAATTTTAAAAAAACTCTTGGCCTGCTACAGGTGACAAAATTTTTTTGGTCCAAAAATTGGCTACTGTCATTCATACAGTTTAACATGCTTTGTGTGAAATTATGGTGCTTTTACAATTTTGAAACTCGTTTGACCTGCTACAGGTGACCAAATTTTTTTAATTAAAATATACACTGCTCAAAAAAATAAAGGGAATACTTAAACAATGGAATATAACTCCAAGTAAGTCAAACTTCTGTGAAATCAAACTGTCCACTTAGGAAGCAACACTGATTGACAATCAATTTCACATGCTGTTGTGCAAATGGAATAGACCACAGATGGAAATTATTGGCAATTATCAAGACACACTCAATAAAGGAGTGGTTCTGCAGGTAGGGACCACAGACCACATCTCAGTACCAATGCTTTCTGGCTGATGTTTTGGTCACTTTCGAATGTTGGTTGTGCTTTCACACTCGTGGTAGCATGAGACGGACTCTACAACCCACACAAGTGGCTCAGGTAGTGCAGCTCATCCACATCAATGCGAGCTGTGGCAAGAAGGTTTGCTGTGTCTGTCAGCGTAGTATCTAGAGGCTGGAGGCGCAACCAGGAGACAGGCCAGTACACATGGAGACGTGGAGGGGGCAGTAGCACGGCAACAACCCAGCATCAGGGCCTCTACCTTCGCCTTTGTGCAAGGAGGAACAGGAGGAGCACTGCCAGAGCCCTGCAAAATGACCTCCAGAAGGCCACAAATGTGCATGTGTCTGCACAAGCGGTTAGAAACTGACTCCATGAGGATGGTCTGAGGGCCTGACACCCACAGATGGGGGTTGTGCTCACAGCCCAACACCATGCAGGATGCTTGGCATTTGCCACAGAACACCAGGCTTAGCAAATTTGCCACTGGCCCCTGCGCACATCTCAGATGAAAGCAGGTTCACACTGAGCACGTGACAGACATGACAGAGTCTGGAGACGCCATGGAGAGTGATCTGCTGCCTGCAACATTCTTCAGCATGACCAGTTTGGCAGAGGGTAATGGTGTGGGGTGGCATTTCTTTGGAGGGCTGCACAGCCCTCCATGTGCTCGCCAGAGGTAGTCTGACTGCCATTAGGTACCGAGATGAGATCCTCAGACTCCTTGTGAGACCATATGCTGGTGCAGTTGGCCCTGGGTTCCTCCTAATGCAGGACAATGCCAGACCTCATGTGGCTGGAGTGTGTTAGCAGTTCCTCAAGATGAAGGCATTGAAGCTATGGACTGGCCCGTCCATTCCCCAGACCTGAATCCGATTGAGCACATTTGGGACATCATGTCTCGTTCCATCCACCAACGTCACGTTGCACCACATACTGTCCAGGAGTTGGCGGATGTTTTAGTCCAGGTCTGGGAGGAGATCCATCAGGAGACCATCCGTCGCCTCATCAGGAGCATGTCCAGGCATTGTAGTGAGGTCATACAGGCACGTGGAGGCCACACACACTACTGAGCATCATTTCCTTGTTTTGTGGCAATTCCACCGAAGTTGGATAAGCCTGTAATTTTATTTTCCACTTTGATATTGAGTATCATTCCAAATCCATACCTCCATGGGATATTAATTTTGACTTACATTGATCATGTTCATGTTTTATTGTTCATAATGCATTCCACTATGTAATGAAAAGAGATTTGCAACTGGAATATTTCATTTAGCGATATCTAGGATGCGGTATTTTAGTGTTCCCTTTATTTTTTTTTAGCAGTTTAGTTTTAATTACTTAAGGAAACTTGGTATTCGGAGACCTAGCAATTAGAAAATGCATAAGATGTGTGGTAAGGGACGGGGAAAGTGCTGATGATGGTGCATGCAGACAGTGAGGATATGGGGCAGGTGTGACTGCTCCTGTTGCTAGAGCACAAGCAACAGGTCCATCCATGACACATAGCTTCCTGTCCCACTTTGCAGGGAGGCATGGAACACTACTTCTGAAGCCACACCAGTGTGAACAGGTGGTTGGTTGGATAGCAGATAATGCTTCCAACATGCTTCCAGCACCACACAGTCTTCCACAAAGTCCAGTCTCACCACCCAAGAGATTGGATCACTTATTGCTTACCCTAATCCTCCTTCCTCCCACCATTTTGAGTTCCAGGAGACCAGTGATCCCACACTAAGACACTCTGGGGAGCTCTTTACATGATCATTTCTTGATTGTGGCCCCTAAACTTTCACATTCCAAGAAGGAAAGGAGGACATGCTGTTTATTAATTAACAAAATTTAGAGCAGCCACTTTCTCAAGAAGATGATACAGGGGAATGGCAACATTTGTAGGATATAGATTATGAGAAGATACAGTTTCTGATAAATCAGGTTGTTAAGTCAACAAGTCATAAGGACGATAGTGAGGTAGTGGAAGATGAGGTGGGGGATGACGAAGTCATTGACCCAACCTGGGAATCTGGCATGCAGAGCAAGGCCAGCAGCACTGAGGAAGAGGGATCAGCAGCATTGAAACAAGCAGGAAGAGGCACCTGGGAGACCAGAGGGAGAAAGTGGGCAATTATTCCGATGATCACCGACACTCGTGAATTTCTCAGTCATAGAGTTAGATGTTCCCCAGACTTGGACTTTTTTTTTAAAGAGAGTTCTAAGACAAAAAAATGGTCATTTGCAACTTGTGGCATGCAAAGACTAGCAGGGGCCTAATAACTAAGAGCAAAACCACCAACAAAATGACCAGGCTCATGTTATCTAAGCACCAGATTCAATGGGCCACACTCCTGGGTCCACAACTGGTACCAGCATGTGACACCACTGCCTCTTCCTTTGTGCTTGCCAAAGCCCTGTTCATGACACCGTCGCAGATGACTCCCACTCTGCACCTGTGCTTGAACATTCTGAGGCATCATCATCAGGCATTTCCAAATCCTTGTCCCAGCATAGCATTCAGCTGTCCCTACCCCAGGCCTTGGAATGAAAAAAAAAGCTCCCTGCCACTCACCCAGAGAAACAAATGCAAACAGGCACATTTCCAGGCTGCTTTAGGCTACTTTCACACTTGCGTTTTTTAGCGCTTCGTATCGAGCGCACATAAAATGCATGAAAAAAAACCGCGTGCAAACGCGTGTAATCGCTGCGATATTTTGCAGTCGAAGAGTGCGCATTGCTTTTAAAAAACGCAGCGATTGTAAGCGATTGTATGCTATTTAAAGCGTTTTTGTATGCGTTTGCGTTTTTTCTGTGCAAAACACATGATGAAAATCCTTGAAAAATTCTTGCCACAGAACCCACCAATGGGACACCAGTGGGCGTGTCTTATTGAAAATATTTATATAGAGCCTGTTCACAGCCCTTTTTTACATTTGCTTGCATTTGCCTTGGTGAACATGGATCTGCTTATGAAGACTTTCCACTTCAACCTGGATCTGGACATGGCTATGGCTCAGGCTTATGCCGTTGCTTGCCATGAAGAAAGGGAGAGAACAGAGACATCAGAGATGGCAGCGGCGGCGTTTGTGGGTACATCCCATTGTAGAACTCCGGGAGAGCCGTGGAGCGTATCACACCCTCTACAGTGAGCTGCAGTCAAACCCGGAGAAATTTACCGACTACACCCGGATGTCACAACAAACCTTCATGGATTTACTTGCTCGGGTCCAACAATTAATAAGGAGACAGGACACACAGCTCCGTCGGGCGATTCCTCCAGAGGAAAGACTCCTGGTGACATTACGGTACATAACATTGAGAAACCAATGCCTGCATCATTGTATTACTTATGCCATGTACTATTCCAAAGATGACAGAATTATTGTTCTGCCACCTAGTAAACAAAGACCTGCAGAATTATTTTTATGCCATTTTTTTGTTTATTAATGTTTTACAAAAAACATATACAATAATATTTTTTTTGTTCTTTCTCTAGATTCCTTGCTACTGGAGAGAGCCTGTCTTCACTCCACTTCCAGTACCGGATTGGTATCTCCACGTTGTCAGGAATTGTTGTTGACACCTGCCGGGCATTGTGGACTGTTCTCTGTCCGGAATTTATGCCCCTGCCCACCACCGAAAAGTGGCTAGAAATAGCCGAAAAATTCTGGACAACCTGTAATTTCCCCAACTGTTTGGGAGCAGTTGATGGGAAACATATCCGCATCATCAAACCTAAAAGAACAGGCTCGGAGTACTACAATTACAAGAAGTACTTTTCAACAGTTCTCATGGCCATTGCAGATGCAGACTGTATGTTTGTTGCCGTGGACATTGGTGCATTTGGCCGTGGGAATGACTCACAGGCGTTTAAGAACTCGGACATGGGACGGAGGTTATATGAAAACCAGTTTAATTTCCCCATGCCACGGCCTCTTCCCCACACCGAAGGTCCACCAATGCCATTTGTAATGGTTGGGGATGAGGCATTCCAGATGAACCAACACCTGCTAAAACCCTACTCCAGCCGGGACTTGGACCACACCAAAAAATTTTTCAATTACAGGCTGACCAGGGCAAGAAGAACTGTAGAGTGTGCCTTCAGTATACTGGTTTCCAGATGGCGCATTCTGGGCACAGCCATTCATCTGAAAGTGCAAACAGTGGATGAAGTTGTGAAGGCCTGTGTGGTGCTACATAACTTTGTCATGGCGAAAGAGCACCCAAACTTTGAACTTGATGATGCAGCTCCTAACCCATTGCCTGAGTTCACTCAGCACCCTCTCAGGTCTTCTGTTGAAGTCAGCCAAATGAGAGACCAATTTGCGGCCTACTTCATCTCAGATGTAGGACGGGTGGAATGGCAAGAACAAATGGTGTAAAATAATGTTCTTGTCTGTATGTCAATAAAATAACTTTTTGTTTGTATGTTAATAAAATACCTCTGTTTATACCTGTACCACGTGCAGTCTCTGTTTTTAAATTAAAAAACAATTATGAAATGGCCAGGTTTACCAGTGAATTCATGATGCATATTTTTGGGTGCATCATGAATTTATTTGTAATCCTGACTAGGTAGTCAACTATACATGCACACAAGTTGTATGACCTTTATTATCTCTCCACTTTTGCTTCCATTTTCAGTGACTGTGGAGATAACACAACAATTATTTGTGTCACCTGGCCTGCTGTTTAAAAAATTGATTTGGGGATGCACAAGCATCTGTAAATTTTTATTCCTGACCATGTGACTATAAATATAATTTGTATTTTCATCACTGTGACTTGATTTGGAACGCAGAGATAATAAAGATTATACATCTTGTTCAATACCAATGCCTGGTGGCATGCTGAAGTGGTGATGGCCCAAATAACGCATTGTCAATTCAGAATGTATCATGCATGGGCAGGTGAGTACACATGATTTCTAAACAGCAGCATCGCTACAGTATGCTTCAAATAAATGCAGACTGAAGCAACGCAGCCGGTTAAAACTCATGTCTATTCACCTGCCCAGGTGTGATAGTAATGATACCAGTCTGGGCAGGTGAATACACATGAGTTCTAAACAGCAGCATCGCTACAGTATGCTTCAAATAAATGCAGACTGAAGCAACGCTGCTGGTTAAAACTTATGTCTATTCACCTGGCCAGGTGTGATAGTAATGATACCAGTCTGGGCAGGTGAATACACATGAGTTGTAAACAGCAGCATCGCTACAGTATGCTTAAAATAAATGCAGACTGAAGCAACGCTGCTGGTTAAAACTCATGTCTATTCACCTTGCCAGGTGTGATAGTAATGATACAAGGCCAGGGTATTGTACATATAAAGTGTATTTTCACCATCATCTCCTCTGTTTCTTCAACACACACTGAATAGAGGATGTGCTCAATTACAAGCTATATCTAGAATACATGGCCTTGTATCACAAAGTGAAATAATGTCAAAAACACACCACACTCATTTCACTTTTTAGTATATCTGGCAAGGTTAAATAGATATGCCTTGCACTCAACACCATCCTCAATTCAGTCTGTGCAATATTAGCAGACAGACAGACTGGTGGTGAAAAAAAAAGTAATATATTTGTGTTTTGGAGTAAACATATCTCCATGAAGTACACAAACATGTGTCATTCCTGTAGTTATGTGTAGTCAAAAACGCAAAGTGTACGTCGCAGTGTGTGCACGTCGCAATGTGTAGGCGGCAAAATAAACACAAAGCAAACCAAAATTACTAAAAGAAGATTGGCACATTTATTTTGTACAACAGGAAAACAACATTTGAATTGGCAATGAGTTTTTTGATGACATTTGTATAGATCACATTAGTACTTTTTTGGAGTACAAAAAGAAAATATTTATATTCACACAAAGGTTTTGGATAGATCAGATTAGTACAATATGTGTACAACATGCCATTGGTATCGTCACTGCCCCAGAAGTTAGAGAAAAATCAGATTAGTACAATATGTGTACAAGATGCTATTGGTATCGTCACTGCCCCAGAAGTTATAGAAAAATCAGATTAGTACAATATGTGTACAAGATGCCATTGGTATTGTCACTGCCCAGAAGTTATAGAAAAATCAGATTAGTACAATATGTGTACAAGATGCCATTGGTATAGAAAAATCAGATTAGTACAATATGTGTACAAGATGCCATTGGTATCGTCACTGCCCCAGAAGTTATAGAAAAATCAGATTAGTACAATATGTGTACAACATGCCATTGGTATCGTCACTGCCCCAGAAGTTATAGAAAAATCAGATTAGTACAATATGTGTACAAGATGCCATTGGTATCGTCACTGCCCCAGAAGTTATAGAAAAATCAGATTAGTACAATATGTGTACAAGATGCCATTGGTATCGTCACTGCCCCAGAAGTTATAGAAAAATCAGATTAGTACAATATGTGTACAAGATGCCATTGGTATCGTCACTGCCCCAGAAGTAAAATAAAAATCAGATTAGTACAATATGTGTACAAGATGCCATTGGTATCGTCACTGCCCCAGA
This sequence comes from Oophaga sylvatica, assembly GCA_033576555.1. NCBI lineage: Eukaryota > Metazoa > Chordata > Amphibia > Anura > Dendrobatidae > Oophaga > Oophaga sylvatica. The sequence goes on along the minus strand of JARQOD010000945.1, from coordinate 95,405 downwards.
AGTTATAGAAAAATCAGATTAGTACAATATGTGTACAAGATGCCATTGGTATTGTCACTGCCACAGAAGTTGTAGAGAAATGTGATTTGTACAGATAATATTACAAATTTTTATTGCAACTAACGTTTTGGTGGAGATTTTGATACTCTGGGGGTGTGCAGAGATGAAGAGCAGCTGGAAAGCGATGAAGGGGTTCGAGTGGAAGGGGCAACAAAAGTAGTGGGTGAAGGAAGATCAGACATCAAAGTAGAGGCAGTTTGAGACACATTAGGAGTAGAGGGTGGATGGACCAACAAAGTTTTGCTTTTTTTCTTCTTGGGGACAGGATTACCATGCATGGACCGACTTCTCTGTGTCCGCCTTGAGCTGGTTGACCGTGGCCTTGACCCAAAAAAGAGTGAATGTGGGTCACCGCTCTCATGCTCGGTGGTGGCAGTGGCGGTGGAAGTGTTGGCAGTGCTCTGAGTAGCACAAGGGTTGGCGGTGTTCCAAGGAGGAGAAGTGGGTGCCGTTGAAATCGATTGTTGCTGACTGGTGGCGGTACTCATAGGATCAGTGGGTGCTGTGCCGGAAATTGTTGACGACTGGTGGCGGTACTCCTAGAAGGAGAAGTGGGTGCGGTGACAATAAATGGTTGCTGACTGCTGGCAGTACTCCTAGAGGGAGAAGTGGGTGCGGTGGCCCAAGCAGGTACTGCGGTGGCTTGAGTCCATGACAGTGGACCAGTGTCTGTGGTGGTGTTGCTCCACACAGGAGCAGCGCTTGCCATGGTGGTGGCGACGGTGGAGTGTCCAACAGTACTCGGACTTGTGGTGGTGTAGTGGTGATTCGGAATGCTGGTGGCCGTGCAGTGGTATGCAGCAGAAGTCGGTAGTGATGTGTGGCGAATCAGTGGTGGCACTGTTGGATATGCAACCACTGACTGCTGCACGTACCGATTCTGCTGCATAGCCTGCAAGTAAGCAGTGTTGCAGGCCTGCATCACACTCAGCTGTTGCTCAGGACTAAGGTGTTCCGCCATGCCCCGTTCAATTTTACTGAAAAAATGGTGCGCTGGTCTGTTGAGGTCGGCCTCCAGGCGATCAAGACGCTGTTCGACACTGTTGAAGCGGTGATCCATGTGGGTAAAACCCGTTCCATCAGTGAAAAACCGCTTCCAACTGTGCCTCCAAGCGACTTGATATTGCCATGAAAGGCCTCGCTCAAGTGAAACAAACTCGGGCAAGACATTCCTCTCCATGGCCCTCTGCCGCTGGCGGGAAGTGCCCGCATAACCAGTGGCAGAGACCTGGGAGAGGGGAAGACCTGATGGACCAGCTTCCTGGTCACCAGCTATCCGTGTTGCTGACCTGCAAGTTGCTTCCAGGCTGTCGGATGGCTGTGACGGGTCCAAGGTCGTCCGAGGAAGAACCGCTTCAGGGACAGGCTGCATGGTGCTGCTCCAGGTGCTGTGGAAAGAAAAATAAAACATTACTATAATGCATTAACAAGAAGCATCAGCTGTAGAAAAAACAAACAAAAAAAAATAAAAATAAAAAAAAACTTACGCTCTGCTGGCAAGGACCGGTCTCAGGAACGCCAACTCGCGATAGTAGCGATATTTCTTTCTGGGCCTTGCTGCTGAACCACTGCGAACCTGTCCCTCTGCTCAAACATCAGTGTTGAAGCTGTCCTTCATCGAGCGCCATCGTGTGCGGACTTTGTTCACTGTTGAGGGAAAAAAAAAATTATACAATGCAGTCAGGGCAAAATATGTCTCATCACACATACGTGAATGAAAATGTCAAACTGTCAATGCAGCATTATAAAAAGCTCTACAATGCACAGGTCAGTGACTGTTGAACCACATGACACTGTTGTGTTTGCTGTTAGAATATATCTGGCAGCAAAAACAACATTACCATGAGGAACAAGAGTGACTGGGCAATAAAAAACTCAATAGAATGCACAACACATAGCTCAAGAATCCACAGGTCAGTGACTGTTGAACCAGATGGCACTGTTGGGTTTGCTGTTAGAATATATCTGGCAGCAAAAACAACATTAGCATGAGGAACAAGAGTGACTGGGCAATAAAAAACTCAATAGAATGCACAACACATAGCTCAAGAATCCACAGGTCAGTGACTGTTGAACCAGATGGCACTGTTGGGTTTGCTGTTAGAATATATCTGGCAGCAAAAACAACATTACCATGAGGAACAAGAGTGACTGGGCAAATAAAAACTCAATAGAATGCACAACACATAGCTCAAGAATACACAGGTCAGTGACTGTTGAACCACATGACACTGTTGTGTTTGCTGTTAGAATATATCTGGCAGCAAAAACAACATTACCATCAGGAACAAGAGTGAGTGCAGCATAAAAAAAAACAATAGAATGCACAACACATAGCAATAGCATACACAGGGCAGTGACTGTTGAAACAGATGGCACTGTTGGGTTTGCTGGTAGAATATATCTGCCAGCAAACCCATCAGTGCCATCAGGAACAAGAGTTAGTGCAGCATAAAAAAATCAATAGAATGCACAACACATAGCAATAGCATACACAGGGCAGTCACTGTTGAACCAGATGGCACCGTTGGGTTTGCTGGTAGAATATATCTGCCAGCAAACCCATCAGTGCCATCAGGAACAAGAGTGAGTGCAGCATAAAAAAAAAACAATAGAATGCACAGCACATAGCAATAGCATACACAGGGCAGTCACTGTTGAACCAGATGGCACTGTTGGGTTTGCTGGTAGAATGTATTGCCAGCAAACCCATCAGTGCCATCAGGAACAAGAGTGAGTGCAGCATAAAAAAATCAATAGAATGCACAACACATAGCAATAGCATACACAGGGCAGTCACTGTTGAACCAGATGGCACTGTTGGGTTTGCTGGTAGAATATATCTGCCAGCAAACCCATCAGTGCCATCAGGAACAAGAGTGAGTGCAGCATAAAAAAAACAATAGAATGCACAACACATAGCAATAGCATACACAGGGCAGTCACTGTTGAACCAGATGGCACTGTTGGGTTTGCTGGTAGAATATATCTGCCAGCAAACCCATCAGTGCCATCAGGAACAAGAGTGAGTGCAGCATAAAAAGAATCAATCAATAGAATGCACAACACATAGCAATAGCATACACAGGGCAGTCACTGTTGAACCAGATGGCACTGTTGGGTTTGCTGGTAGAATATATCTGCCAGCAAACCCATCAGTGCCATCAGGAACAACAGTGAGTGCAGCATAAAAAAAATCAATAGAATGCACAACACATAGCAATAGCATACACAGGGCAGTCACTGTTGAACCAGATGGCACTGTTGGGTTTGCTGGTAGAATATGTCTGCCAGCAAACCCATCAGTGCCATCAGGAACAACAGTGAGTGCAGCATTACAGAGAATGAAAATACTTACTAAACGCCTTTTTCAGGTTTGGAGAGGCGCTGTCCCAGCCATCCATCAACGCTGCGGCCACCTCGTTCCATAGCTGCCGGGTCACCACATTGTCCTTGTACTGCGGATCACGGCTGTCCCACAACGGGACACGCTCATGGACCTGGCAGATGAGGGCCTCGTTGTCCACATACAGGTCGTCGTCCCGTTGTGTAACCTAGAAGAAAAAAAATAAAAATTACAATCTTGTATATTTTTTAGAAAGAAAATAACAATAGGAGTACAAAAGAAATAGACATTTAAAGGCTATATACTTACATTCCGTCTCGCCACCGGGACTTGACTCGGCTGCGACTGCTCCTGAGACTCCTCAATGGCCGTGTCCGACGATGATGTCTGAAAAAGGAACACAAATTTTAGACATTTGTAGATTCAGCAGCTATACTTACCCAAAGGCAGGAAGATACTCACATCATGCTCTGCTTCGGCCAGTTCTTGCCGGGATGGGGAATATTCGGATCCAGAAGACATGCTGCAAAAAAAAAAAAATTACATGAGCACATATTACATTATAAGGACAGCCTGTCATTTGGTTAAAGAATACTCACATTCTTGTACTTTGGATCGGTCTTGAGTCCAGGCGCAGTGTCTCCAGGCAGTATCCAGGCTGTGTATTTGTGGTCCAAGATGGATCTTCCAGTCTCCAGGCAGTGTAGTATGGTGCACGCTGTTTGCAGGCCTTTTATAGGGATCCAGGCTGTATCTTCAGGTCTCTTTATCAGCATGCAGTCTCCAGGCAGTCTGAGTAGGGGTCTGTGTGGCACTGACACCTTCCTTTATGTACACTCCTTTATCTAGACTCCTCACAAACAATGTATCTTGTCTAGGGGGTAATTGGATAAGTGTCTAGACATTGTTTACTAAAAAATCGCGTGCGCGCACAAGCGCTGTAAGCGCACAGCCACGCGCACGCCAGCGCCCACATAGACGGCAATGATATTTATATGCGCATAGCGTGCGCACACGTGCGCACGCGCCTTTTTTTAATTGATGTGCTGAAAAAAAAATGCAACATGTAGCGTCTAGCGTGTCTGGGCGCACACCTGGAAAATGCGCAGCGCACGCCAAACGCTAATGAGCGCGTGCAAGCGCAAGACCCTGCGCCCGCCATGTTAATGATAGGGGAACATTGCGCATGCGACCAATAGCGCACAATGCGCAGCGCTAAAAAACGCAAGTGTGAAAGTAGCCTTACATAGAAATGTTGCCATTTAAGCTGCTTGACACGGAGGATATCCGCGGACTCATCGCAGCAGCCATCCCTTGGTGCTCAGTCCCCAAGTAACCACTATTTCTCTTGGTGTGGCATCTCCATCTTGTACAGCACATGTCCAGGAACCTCACCTGTGCCCTTACCAATTCTGTTACTGGTATTGTTCACTTGCTGAGTTACACATGGACAAACGCTTGTGTGTTCTATTTAGGCCTCTTTCACACTTCAGTCGTGCAACGTCAGTCAAAATCCGCCAAAATTTGAAATTGGCGGATCCGCCATTTTCTTTTGGCGGATCCGCAATTTCCCCATAAACTTATATTACTGGCGGATCGTGGCGGATGGTCGTCCGCTGACTCCGCTTTTTGGCGGATCCGCCAAATATTTGGCGTCCGCTGTCTCGATTGGACGGACAATGTAACGTTTTTTGTCTGCGTTGAAATGGCGGATGGTGGCGGATTTTGGCGGATCCGCCAAATCTGCCAAAATTTTACAATGTGTGTCAATGAGTGGCGGATCCGCCAATATCCGCCATTTGGCGGATACACACGGCGGATCCGCCTTTTTGGACTGCGCATGCTCCAAGTTGGATACATTTCCAGACAGGCCAAAACCAATATAAACAAGCCAGGTGACTCATTGCCACACATGAAGACAAGCAGCCAGAGAAGACCAGACCTGCTCTTGAAGATCCTGCTCTATAGAGGCTGGAATCAAGCCACAAGACCCAAGCCACAAGACCCTGCCTGAAAGTCTGATAGCCCAGCTGAATCCTGCAAACACTTGGTGTGAGTATAGACTGTATAATGCCTTCATATGTGATTGCTGCCATGTTTGAGTATGTGTCCTACGTGTGTGTGTGTGTGTGTGTGTGTGTGTGTGTGTGTATTTTCATACATTGTATTCATGTTTTTTTTTTTTGCCAGCATGTATTTTTAACTCCTTTTTTTTAAACATTACTTTTCTTGATGTAGTGTTTTTTTTGTGTAGAGTGCTGTAAATATATGTATATATTTCTGTAAATTTCTGTATATAAGTTTTTTGACCAATTCTTTTTGAAAATGTTTGTGAAAATAAAACACATTTTTTTTGAAAAATAAAATTTATTTTGTTGCAAAACATGTCTTGTCTTTTTTAATAACTGTTTTCAACATGAAAGGTTATAACACAATCAACATTAGGGTACAGATAAACACACATCACAAAAAGTGGTAAAAGTAAGTAAAGCAATGCAGAGTATACCAAAAAAATATTACACCATGTCATCCTGCCAGTCCACCCTTCCATCAGGAGACATAAAATAGTCCGCAAACTTATCACGCATTTGGGCCACAGATCCTGAACTACGGAAACTAATGTTCGTGTAGTCCTGCAATGTGGTCCCAGGCAAATCTTCATCCATGTTGACATGTTCTTTTGAGATAACAAAATTGTGCAGGATGACACATGCCTTCACAACATGGTCCACAGTCTCGCTTTGTAATTTAATAGCAGTCAGCAGTACCCTCCATTTGGCGGTTAAGATCCCAAAAGCGCATTCAACAACTCGTCTAGCCCTTGTTAATCTGTAATTAAAGATTTTTTTTCTTTGGTTCAATCCATGGCTGCCATAAGGTTTTAATAAATGTGTTGAAAGCTGAAAAGCCTCATCTCCCACACAAACAAAGGGCAATGCAGGGCCACAGGTTCCAGGGAGTGGTCTTGGAGGCGGAAACTGGAAGGTATCCCCATATAGGCGACGTCCCATAGGAGAATTTTTAAATACTTGCGAATCATTTGAACGCCCATATGCACCAATGTCAACAGCAATAAACTGGCATCTGGCGTCCGCAATGCCCATAAGTACTATTGAAAAATACTTTTTGTAATTAAAAAAAAGAGATCCAGATCCAGTGGGTTTTACAATCCGGATATGTTTGCCATCCACGGCACCAATACAGTTGGGAAACTGGCATATATCCATGAACTGGTCTGCAATTTCTATCCATCTCTGCTGTGTTGGCTCAGGGAGGAATTCATTGCACAAACAATCCCACAGCGCCTGACAAGTTTCTTTAACAATACCGGAGATAGTAGAAATCCCAAGACGGTACTGAAAGTGCAGAGATGTAAATGATTCCCCTGTAGCCAGAAATCTGCAAAAAAGGAGAAGAAATAAATTAAAGAAATAAATTAAACCAAAAAGAAACCAAAAAAAAAAAAAAAATCCCCAAAAAAAAACAAAAAAAAAACATTGTAAAGGATTTTTTTAAAAAAATAACTTACCGGATTGTGACCATCAGCCGCTCTGCTGGAGATATTGCAAACCGAAGTGCAGTGTCCTGTCTCCGAATTCTTCCTTCAATTCGTGCAACCAAAAGCTCGAAATTTTCCGCACGCATTCGCACATAATTAAAAAATTTGCTGGGGTTCATCCTCAACTCCATATACAAGGTCGAATACACCCCACGGGTCATCCGCCTGGCATTTATGGGATGGATCCACATCCGTCTCTGCCGACGACACAGTATCCGACGTCTGGCTTCCTCCTTCTTCTGAACAATCCTTGCCAAACGATTGCCCTCCACTCTAAAATCCTCGCAAATCTTCTCCATATTCTCAAAAATAATCTCCATCTCCATCGCTGCCACTAGCTCAAAACCCTTTCAAATAATCTGGTGTAAATACACCCTATTTATACGTTTCAACGTAGTAACAGTAGCCAATCACAGTACATATTATTTATTTTTAGCCAATCATGATGGAGTACTCCCTTCTGAATAACGGATCCGCCAAAAAGCGGATGGGAAAACGGATGAAACTGAGTCAACTGATCCGCTATTTTGACGGAACCGTTAACGGATCCGTCAAAATAGCGGATCCGTTGACTCAGTTTTTCTTTATTTTTGGCGGATCCGTCAATCCGCCACGATGTCGGACAGTGACTGACGTTGCACGACTGAAGTGTGAAAGAGGCCTTAGGAGTTCACCCTCCCTTGTATCCTCCGTACCTGGACCCTTAGAAGCAACTGCCCTGACGTGAAACGGCCGTCGTCCCGCAGGAGCCCCACTCCTTGGCTCCTTCTTTTACATTGTATGTTTAAGGAATAAAGTTCGCTAAAAAATTGGAGTTCCACCCTCTTTTCTTTTATTGCCTGTATAATTATTACTATTTTTTATACACAGGTTGTTTCACTTATCCACCATACAAAGGAATATCTACTCTAGTCCTGGACCTTACACTTATTTTTTCGTATAATCACAATCGGAGAAGACTATACTCGTGGGGTCTATTTATAAATATGGTGGAATAAAGCACAATAACAGTGTTATTTTTCAATGGTGTGTTTGCATGTCCATTTTTACTACTATTGTGGTATTTACTTACAAATTCAACTGTCCTTTATAAATTCACATATTATCACACATTCACTCATATTGTCTTCCTTTAATAAATTATTCACATTTTTTCTTAGTAACATCTTTTGCAATTCTTCTTCTACATGTACATATATATAAATATATAACTTTTTCTCTCACTTTCACCACACCTATAGCCTTTCCTAATGTACCTATACACGTTAATTTTCTACACAGTACACACTTATATTCAGCAAATCTCATGTACACTATGCATTTTTTAGGTGTAGCATGTTCACGCATCATTACACATACCTTATATTTACATTTTTAGTATTCCACTTGATCAATATTATTCATGTGGAGTTTTTTCCCTTCCATTTGCCCTTACACACATTTACATATACATATTATGTATTTTTTATTATTTTTACTCTTTATTATACAGCTCTGGCAAAAATTAAGAGACCACTGCACAGTTTTATAAAAATAAGCTTCTCTAAATGACTGACAGCCATCCCATTCCAGTGTCAATTGAATTCCAACCAGAGTACACCTCATTCTACTTAAAGGGAATCTGTCACCCCATTTTTGGACTATGAGATACGGCCACCGCCATCAGGGGCTTATCTACAGCTTTCTGTAATGCTGTAGATAAGCCCCCGATGTTACCTGAATGATTAGAAAAATTAGTTATATTATACTCACCCAGGGGCGGTCCGCCGTCTGTTCCGGTCCGATGGGCGTCGCGGTCCTGCGCCTCCCATCTTCTAGCGAAGCCGGCCTCTTATTTGCGTACCATCGTGGCTCCTGCGCAGGTGCACTGATCTGCCTTGGTGAGGGCAGAGCAGAGTACTGCAGTGCGCAGGCGCCGGGAAAGGTCAGAGAGGTACAGAAAAATCTTTAAATGAGAAGGTGTGTCCAAACTTTTGGTCTGTACTGTAACTGTTTATAGGGGCTTCCCACAGCACCTCATCCATCAAATTTTAGTATGCTTGCCTGTATTCAGTGTCTATATGTACTCATTGTTCTTACATTATACAGTATATTTAAATAAAAATCTGATTTTTAATATATGTATTGGTTCATTATTTTGTTTCTGGCATATTCTTCTTCAGTTATCAGTCTTCTATAAAGATAGGCAAGTTGATTTCTTTATGACCCCAAAGTGATGCTCTAGCATAGAGAAATCATGATTTGCAGTTCTGCATTTATGTGTTTCGAAGTGCAATGTTTCTCTTACAGCTCCTCAACTTCACACTGTGATCACTGCTTATTGCTACTCGTTTACTTTGATTGACAGATCACTGGTTCAAATAAATGGCAAGAAATACAGTGTGAGGCTGGGGATCTGTAAGAGCACGTATTAGATGAAACTGTAGTGCTGAAGACTTTGATTCATTCAATGATGACGTGTCCTAAGAATAGCTAATCAATGTCAAATCAGTTGGGGTTCGACACTCAGCACCTCGATCAATCAGCTGTTTGTACAGTAGGTCCTCCAGCAGCTTCCAGAAGTCTACAGAACATGGACAGCACAACTCCGAACCAAATATAGTCACAATTTTGGAAACTGCAGCTATTTGTAATGCAATTGATGGGTCAATTGATACAACTTTTCCTGGTGTTTGCAACTCATTTTAGCTGTTTTGGCAGCATTTTTGCCTCCTGAAGGTGTTGTCTACATGTTTAGTTTTGCCTCCCATTGAATTGAATGTGGTTTGGGTATGTTTGTCAAACCGTTCAGTGTACATCAGAACGTTCGCCGATCCAAATCAAACCCAAACTTGAAAGGTTCGCTCATCTCTAGGTGGAAAGGACCTCAAGGGTCATCGTGTTCAATGCCCTGCTCAATGCAGCACAAGATTAAGTAAATCGTCTCAGAAAGATGTCTGTCCAGCCTCTGTTTGAAGACTTCCATTGAAGGAAAACTCACCACCTCTCGTGACAGCGGGTTCCACTAATTGATCAAACTCACTGTCAAAAAGTTTTCTCTAATATTTAATCTATATCATCTCCCTTTCAGTTACATTTCATTGCTTTTCATCTTTCCATGTGAAAATGAGAATAAGGATGATCCTTCTATGCTGTGACATCCCTTCAGATATTTGTAGACAGCTATTAAGTCTCCTCTTAGCTTTTATTGCAAGCTAAACATTCCCAGAACCTTTAATCGTTGCTCGTAGGACATACTTTGCAGTCTGCTTACCATCCTGGTTTCTCTTCTCTGAACTTACTCCAGTTTTTCAATGTCTTTTTAAAATGCGGTGCCCAGAACTGGACACAGTATTCCAAATGAGGCCTCACCAAGGAGGAGTAGAGGGAAATAATTACTTCACATAATCTACACTCTATGTGTCTCTTAATACATCCTAGAACTGTGTTTGCCTTTATTGCTGCTGCATTACACTGTTGACTCATGTGCAGTCTGTGATTTATTGGTATACCCAAGTCTTTTTTACATGTGATGTTGCTTAGCTCTATTCATCCCATTCTATAGATGTAATTTTTGTTTTTCTTGCCAGATGTAGAATCTTGCATTTCTCTCTGTTAAATATCATTCCATTAGTTGCTGCCCATTGTTCAAGCTTATCTAGATTCTACTAAATCCTTTCTCTGTCTTCTCTAGTGTTAAGGCCCCGTCTCACATAGCGACACACCGACAACGATCAGGATCGCTGGTGTGTCACTACATGATCGCTGCTAAACTGCCAAACAGGCAGCGATCAGGACAGCGACACTGCGGGTAACGTCGCCTAGTTACCCGCAGTGTACGTTGGATACCAGCGCACTGATGCAGGGAGATGGTAACCAAGGTACACGTCGGGTTTCCAGGTGCTGTGCGGTGGCTGGAAACCTGACGTGTACCTTGATTACCAGCTCCCCTGCAGCAGCGCGCTGGTATCCAATGTACACGTCGGGTTTCCAGGCACAGCCCCGCGCCTGGAAATCCAATGTGTACCTTGGTTACCAGGAGATCGCTGGTCTCCTGCCTGTCTCACGCAGCGATGCGTGCTGGCCAGCGGGAGACCAGCGATCAAAAAAAGTCCTGGCATTTCTGACACGACCAGCGATTCACAGCAAGGGCCTGATCGCTGGTACGTGTCAGACGTAGCGAGATCGCTGCTGAGATCGCTGTTTAGCAGCGATCTCACTATGTGAGACGGGGCCCTTAGCTATCCCTCCTAGCTTTGCATTGTCTGCAAATTTGATTAGTTTACCTGCAGTTCCCTTATTTAACTCATTTATAAAAATGTTGAACACTGGGGCCAGGACAGAGCCTTGTGGAACTCTATTTGAAACATCTTTCCAATTGGATGTGCAACCCTTTATTACCACTCTTTGAGTACGGTCACTGAGCCAGTTATTAATCCACCTAACAGTAGCCTTGTCAATCCCATACTTGGTAGTTTTTTAAACAAGTATAGTATGATATACTTTATCAAATGTTTTGCTGAAGTCGAGATATACTATACCACATTTCCCTGATCCACCCAGTCCGTGATTCCATCATAGAAGGAAATTAGATTAGTCTGGCATGACTTGTTTGCTACAAACCCATGCTGGCTCTGGGTATTTACTGTATTCTTATCTAAGTACTTACATACATGTTGTTTAATAATTTGTTTAAAGATATTTCCTGCTATTGAAGTAAGACTCACTGGCCTGTAATTATCTGAATCCATCTTTTTTCCTTTTTTGAAGATAGACAACATTTGCCCATCTCCAATCTTTTGGGACTTGTCCTGTTCTCCAGGATTTTTTGAAAATTCTGGCTAGTGGTTCCGCAATTTCCTGTTAATTCTTTCAGTACCCTAGGATGTAATTCATCTGGACTATGAGATTTAAATTCATTTAAATTAGCTAAGTGTTCCCTCACTAGCTTCCTGTTTATAGATAGTATGGATTATTTTATTCCTTTAATGGTTCCATGAAGATCAGTTGATGTTACAATTGTTTTCTTAGAGAACACAGATGCAAAATAGGAATTTAAAAGTTTAGTCTTCTCAGCATATTTTTTTTGACCACTTCACCCTTTTCATCCTGTAAAAGTCCTATAGCATCTTTGACCTTTGACTTTTCTTTTGCTTTTGACATACCCCAAAATCCTTTTTTACTGGTTTTGGTCTCCCATGCAAGCCTTACTTTATTACTGGCTTCAGCTCATCTATCTCTTGCCCTGCATTCCCTGCAAACAGCATTATATTCTTCTTTAGCTATGCCCCCTCTTTCCATTTAATATACATTTATTTTTTTTTTCTAAACAACTGATTAAGTTCTGTGTTCATCCACCCTGGTCTTTTTAAAGGCTTCCAGTTCTTCCTTTTTGTGCAGTGAGAATTTAATTTAGCAAAATATCCCATCCTTCTTAGACATTTTTTTTCCTTTAGAACATCCAGCAATTGTCTGAGTCCTTGCTGGTCTTCCTCCTCTTGTAATAATTTTGAGGATAGCATGATCTCTGATCTCTGCCTGTTAAATTCCCAGCCACTTTTACTTCCTCAATCAGTTCCTCCCTGTTGGTAAGACTTAGGTCTAAAATTGCAGATCCACTTGTTCTCCTTTCTACCTTTTGAAAGATAAAGTTGTCGGCAAGAGAAGATAAGAATTTTCTGGACCCATTACTTTTGCCTAAGAGAGAGGCCCAACAAATATCTGGATAGTTAAAATCTCCCATGATCACTGTCGTACTTTTTTAAAATGTAGACTATTAAAACTGCATTCCTGGACCTTTTTCTCCTCTTTATCTTTCCACACCAGCAGCGCTGAATTAACCCTTTCATTCCATTTCGATTTTTCCAACCATGGGTCTGCAGCAGCCTTGAGCCTTTTAGTGGTTGTGGGTAGACAACCATGCCAGGTGAGTACCACTGCTTTGGTCTCTCCTTTGTTACACAGGCAAAACCCTATTGTGCTTGTTATTCCAGTTTCTTCAAATCACAGGTGGTCCTTGGCTCTTGGACAACTCTTCTGATTATTCTTTTCACTCCTTTGTATGAATTCTTGGGGGGAGGACATCTGATCATTTCTGGTTTATGCACACATGATGTTCTTTTCCCTCATGGATTATGGACCCAACAATACTCACTGGAGCCTTTAATAGTTTAGAAATTCTTCTACAACCAAGGCCATCAGTATGTTTTGCAACAATAAGGTTGTGAAGGACTTGAGACAGCTCACTGGTTTTACCCATCATTAGATATTTCTTGTATGGCACCTAGATAGTAAGACCTCATTTTATAGGCCATAACTTAAACCAGCTATTATGTTTCAGTAAGTGGCAAAATGGCTTTCTAATTACTAATAGATTGCAGATGGTGTCATGACTTTCCTTGACTTTTGGCATCTCTCTTTCTTCCTGTGTTCAATACTTTTTCCCTGTCTCACTTCTCATTATTACACATAACTTAATTTATGGACATCCATGGTTTGATTTATTTTTCTGTGTGGATTGGATGAGTTGCTAGAGAGAGAGAGAGATTCTGTTCTTGGCATAAATGAGTACACTTGCTTTGAAAATTTAAATTTTAATCAATATCTCAGTGTACACAAAAATAATTTCTAAAATTCTGACAAAACTGAGTTACATTTATCATTTCTAATCCATAACGTGAAATTAAGTTTAATAAAGTAACTTTCATTACAACATCTTCAGTTTTATTCAAATCATTTCATGGAAAAATGAGTACTCCCTAAAACAAAAATTACTTCATATGATATTTTGTATGACGTGCATGATTTTTAATGACAGCACCAAATCTTCTAGGCATGGAATGAACAAGTTGGTGACATATTGCAGCATTTTTCTTTTTCCATTCTTCAAGGAAAACCTCTTCAGCCTGAATGCTGAATGGAGAGTAATGCTCAATTGTCTCTTCAGAAGTCCCCATAGGTGTTCGGTTGGGTCAGATCAGGAGACATACTTGACTATTGAATCACTTTCACCATGTTCATCTTCAGAAATGCAACAGATGTCAAGGAAAACCTCAGATACACAGCTTTGCCATGTGTAGGAGGAAAGAATCTTTTATGTGAGCACAACGGCACAAACCAGGGTTGGCTACTGTGCTGACAAGGAGTGGAGTAGGGTAGACATGACAAGCTGCTGGACTGTGAGAGATGTGCAAGTGGAGATGTTACGGTGGATTGAGAAAGATGGGGTGTGCTTGGTATCTAAGATCAGTCAAAGACAGCAGGCATGTTCAGTTCCATAACAGCAGATGGGCTCTCACTCACCTCAACTGTAGCGGGTAAACAAGTGGAGGTTCTTCGGCCGGAGACCTGTTTGACAACACTTGCCACGGTGAGGGAGGAGGAAAAGGCAGAATATACAGTTGATGGGGTGGACAGTGGTTGGTGAGGCCCGCTAGTCTGCATTTTAGCAGTGAGATTCACAGATTAATGCATGTTGATCGCGCGTGTGCCAGTTCATGCATGTAGTAGACAAATTATTGCATTTTTTAACTATACTCTGTTGTTTTTAACAAAGTTGGCAGATAAAGTGAGTTGTGTCATTTTTTGCCAGTCTGAAAAAAAGACCCAATCTTTGCAACTGCAGACCCGCGAACGCTGCTGGCCACTGACATATTTGGGGCTGAGGATGCAGTGCTTGTTATGGTTGTGTAAGCCTGTGTCTGTGCTGGAAGCCACAATGTAACCTCCACCTCCTCTGATGAGTTACTCAGCTGCATGCATCAGGGTTTTCACCAAGTGGGATCTACTAACTCATTGTCATCCGCTCTGTTCTCCCACTCCTCGCCCTGAGAGTTACCCCTCTCCTCTCCCTGCCCTGACAGCATAGTACAGTCCACATGCGCCTCAAGTATCTGAGTCTCATCAGAATCACCTCCACCCTCTGGGATTAATGTCTTGTGATGAGGGTTTAGATTCTGCTCATATCCTACTTTGGATCAAATTGAATAAAAATTTGGGCATCAGTGCAGATGATATTCTTCGATTGACTCTGTGAATCTTTGGAGTACACTTCTGATACCCATGGCATAGAATGTGTAAACAGGTCTGCAGACTCAGCCATCTCTGGTTCCCTACAGTCAGTTGGATGGTTAGATAGTTGTGACGTGGGGAAAACAAGGATAATTGGGGTGCCACCTCTGAAGACTGTACTGTGTGTGATGTTAAGGTGGAGGAAGAGGAGCAGAGGCCACTGATGCAGCGCTTCCCATCTACTGGAGCACATGCTCTTTCTGGCACTCATCTACAAAGTGTACAGCTATACGTCTGCCAAAGAAAGGGAGTAGAGTAGCCTGTCCAGTAACAGAAGTTTCAAAAACGCCACACAATTAGTGACTGCAGCAAAACAAACCTGCTTCTCATCTCTCATATCTTACCTGTCTCACAACCCTAAACAGCTATTCAGTACCTTCCATTCTCTCCTCCATCCACCAGCTACCCTCTCTCTTCTCTCATCTCAGCTGGATAATTTGCCTCATTCTTCAAGCAGAATATTGACAATGTAAGACAAATCTATTGCTTAAAGTCCCCACAGCCCCTTCTCATAAGTACTCAACTCTCCTCCTCCAAAACCAACTTCACCATTCCGGAAGATCAACTTTCCTTTTTACTCTACAAACCTTGCCACAGTCTTCATCCCAAGCCTAACCCATCTCTGCAGCCTGTCACTAACAACTGGTGTCTTCCTCTCATGATTCAATCATACCTAGATCACACCAATCCTCAAAAAGCCCTCCCTTGACCCATACTCTGTGTCTAGCTATCTCTCCATCTCACTTCTCCCCTATGCCTCCAAACTACTGGAACAACACGTCCATTTTGAATTGTCCATCCACCTCACCTTTTGCTGACTCTTTGACAGCTTACAGTCTGGCTTCCAACCATACCATCCCACTGAAACTGCCCTGACTAAATTCACCAATGACCTACTAACTGCCAAATCCAAGCAACACTAGTTTGTCCTCCTCCACCTGGACCTGGCATCTGCCTTTGACACAGTGGACCATCCCCTCTTACTACAGACTTTCTGATTTCTTGCTATTACAGACTTGGCCCTTGAATGGATCTCCTCGTACCTAACAGACAGAACATTCAGTGTCTCCCACTCACCACTTCCTCATTTCACTCCCTATATGTCCCCCAAAGTTCAGTTGTAGGCCCAGGCACTGTGCTTGGGGCACGCACGTGGTCCCTCCCTCTTGAAGGGACCACTCTAAATGCCCTAAGGTGTCCCCAACCAATAGCCAGGCCACACGCTCTATTTAAGGTTCCTCCTCCAAATATGGTGATGCCTGAGCAATGTTGTTAGTTTGCCTTGCATGCTTGCTAGTTGCAGGTTCCCCAGGTCCACCGGTCTGCTTGTCTACCCTGTACCAGTTTACTCGTACCTTTCTGTGCTCTTCTGTCCATCAGCCGGTCCAGCCTGCACCTAGCAGTGCTCCTCTGTCTAACACCCTGTCCAGTCCGCTCCTGCCAGTGCCCATCTATTCAACACTCTGTCCAGTCTGCATCTGCCAGTGCTTATCTGTCTAACATTTGGTTCAACCTGAACCTGCTAGTGCCCATCTAACACCTGGTCCAGCCTGCATCTGCCAGTGCTCATCTAACAGCCAGTTCAACCTGCACCTGCCAGAGTTCATCTGTCTAACACCCGATCAAGCTTGCACCTGCCATTGCCCATCTGTTCAACACCCGGTCCAGCCTGCACCTGCTAATGTCCATCTGTCTAACAGCCGATTTAGTCTGCATCTGCCAGTGCTCCTCTGTCTAACACCTAGTCCAGCCTGCACCTGCAAGTGCACATCTGTTCAACACACGATCAAGTTTGCACCTTCCAGTTCTCCTCTAACTCCCTGTCCAGCCCGCACCTGCCAGGCTCATCAGTCTAACACAGAGATGGGCAAACTTTTTGACTCGTGGGCCACACTGGGTAAATATATTGGACCCGGGGGCCGGACCAAAAGTCAATGGACGGGTGTTTGTGTGAATTACTATAAATTAAATTTAAATTTTGTAATATTAAAGGTTTACTTTCATTTAATGTAGAAAAGCATAAAAAGAGTTATTGTACAAAGCTTTTATGCAATGTATTTCTATACTATGTATACATAGTATGTATAACTCACCTTCAATTTTAGTGGGAACAGTGTTGTTGGTCTCCCTTTTTTGCCAAGGCATCAAAGTCTGGAGTTAGCTTTGTTGTTGCAATTCGCAGAATAGATCTGAGGTGTTGGGTCAGTTAACTGGGATCTGTGAGGGGATTTATTGATGTTCATGACGCTGAAGGTCTGCTCACACACGTAGGTTGAGCCAAACAAAGCCATCATCTTCTGTGCCATCCCCCGGAGGTTTGGAAAAGTGTCTTCTTTAAGTGAGGCATAGAACTCTTTTAGTGCAAGAGAGTGGAAGCTCTCCTTTAAGACAGGATCAGATTGAAGATCAATTAGTTCCAATTGCACTTCTTGTGGTGCTATTTCTGGGTCTTGTGACAAGGACAGGCCACCAGCTGAAGTGACTTTTCAATTTTTTCAAAATCTGAAAACCGACGGCAGAATTCTTCATGCAGGTCGTTTAGTGATTTGCTATATTTATTCACATTTTGGATGGCCTTTTCCTGTGTGGTTAGTGTAGGAAAATGGGAGAAGTTTTTCTTTGAAATTTGCCTGGAAAAAAAAGTCAGCTTTGTCTTGAAGGCATTCACATTACTATACATGTCGTGCACATACAGGTCTTTTCCCTGTAGCTTGACATTAAGCTCATTCATGTGAGAAAAAATGTCAACAGCAAACGCAAAGTCACATAGCCAATTCTTGTCGCTCAGCTCCAGAAAATCATCAGACTTCCCCTTCAACTCCAAAAATGTATAGATCGCTTCTTTGAGATCCCACACTCGTTTAAACACTTTGCCCAAACTCAACCAGCGGACACGAGAGTGGTAAAGCAAGTCTTGGTGGTCTGCATCGGTTTCCTCCAGAAATGCGATGAACTGACGGTGCTGAAGTCCCTTTGCTCGTATGCAGTTAACAAGTTTTACAACTGGATTCACAACATGACTAAGCTGTAATACAGATTTACACAAAGATTCTTGATGTATGATGCAATGCAGAAAAATAACATCTTGGTCAGGGTTTTCCTCTTTCACTTTATCCTGAATTCTTTTCAACAGTCCCACATTTTTTCCAGTTAAATTTGGAGATCCATCTGTAGTGACATTAACAAGTTTTCTCCAAGGCAGCTTCAAACTTTGGATGACAGCAGATACCCGGTCATACAAGTCCTCTCCCCGTGTTTTTCCTTTAAGTGACTCCATGGCCAAAAACTCCTCCGTTATTTCAAAACTGTCGCTAATCCCTCGGATAAAAATTAAGAGCTGAGCTGTATCTTTTATGTCTGTACTTTCATCCAGTGCTAGCGAATATAATTTAAAGGACTCTGCTATATTATTTAACTTGCTGGTTATGTCTTCATCAATCAGTTCCACACGGCGAGTCACTGTCCTGCGTGATAAACTGAGTTTTTCAAACTTGTCTTTACTTTCAGGACACAAAATACCTGCTGTCTCTATCATGCATTCTTTCAAAAACTCACCTTCAGAGAAGGGTTTGCTAGCTTTTGCTAATTTGAAAGACAGCATAAAACTTGCTTTGGTACTTGACTCTTGAACAGTTTGTTTGTGAAATATATTTTGCTGAGTCTGTAATTTAGCCATCAACCTCTGAGCTGTAGCCCCCCGTTCATGGGACGACTGCTTGCTAGCATAGTTAGCATGCTTCGTGGCAAAGTGACGGCTCATATTATATTCTTTAAAAACTGCAACAGTTTCCTGGCATATCAGACATACAGCCATTGATCGGACTTCGGCGAAAAAATATTTTGCCATCCACTCCTTCTTAAACACTCTGCATTCCCTGTCTACTTTTCTTTTTTTGAACCACTCATTTTGGGATTCTGAAAAGGTTAAAAAAAATATTCTTGGTCACACAGAGTCAGAGGGAGGGTAAGCTCACATTCGTATTCAAGCCTTGAATGAACGTGCTTTAACAACCACTGCTTCATTACTTACTGTGGCAGGGGAAAAGAGGCAGGACGCAAAATCGCCACCAGTTATCGAGAGAGACTGCACAGTAAGAATAAAGATCTACAAATAAAAATAGGAGAAAAAAAAAGAAATAAAAATGCTAAACGCAACAGAAAAATAAAAAAAAATATGCAGCCATTGTCCCACAGTTTATATGCAGCCACATTAGTTCCCACAGTTATATGCAGCCACATTGTCCCACAGTTATATGCAGCCACATTGTCCCACAGTTATATGCAGCCACATTGTCCCACAGTTATATGCAGCCACATTGTCCCACAGTTATATGCAGCCACATTGTCCCACAGTTATATGCAGCCACATTGTCCCACAGTTATATGCAGCCACATTGTCCCACAGTTATATGCAGCCACATTGTCCCACAGTTATATGCAGCCACATTGTCCCACAGTTATATGCAGCCACATTGTCCCAGATATTTCCAGCCACATTGTCCCAGATATGCAGACACTTTGCCCCAGTTATATCCAGTCACTGTCCCAGTTATGCAGACACTTTGCCCCAGTTATATCCAGTCACTGTCCCAGTTATGCAGACACTTTGCCCCAGTTATATCCAGTCACTGTCCCAGTTAACCCCAGCCACATTGCCACACTGCCGCATACATATACTTACCGCTCCTCGCTGTCCGGGTCAGTCACGCTCTCCTCTCCCGCCGCATCAGGCCTCTGACGTCAGCGCGCCTGCGTCTCATGGGGAGACGCAGGCCGACGGGTCCACGGCAGCGGCGTCTTTGAGTCATGTGGTGTCATGAATCATGACACCACATGACTCATTACGTGTATGGCCGATGCGGCGGGGGCGCGGGCAGTGTGACGGCGGCCGCGCATCAGTCACTGCATCCGGCGCCTGCGATCCCTCTGACTGCCGCGGGCCGGTCAGAGAGGATCAAAGGGCCGGATGCGGCCCGCGGGCCGTAGTTTGCCCAGCCCTGGTCTAACATCTGGTCTAGCCTGCACCTGCCAGCGCCTATCTGTCTAAATACCGGTCCATCTAGCACCTTCCAGTGCCCATCTGTTCAACACCTGGTCCAGCCCGCACCTGCCAATTCCCATCTGTCTAACACCCGGCCCAGTCCCCACCTGCCAGTTCTCTACTGTTCCTCAGCCAGTTCTGCCCGCACCTGCCAGTGCTCATCTTTCTAACTGTTGGTCCAGTCCGCACCTGCCAATGCTCAACTGTCTAATAGCTGGTCCAGTCTGCACCTGCCAGAGCTTTTCTGTTCCTCAGCCGGCAGCCGGTCACATCTGCACCTGTGGTTCCACTGTCCCTACAGTACCTGCCGGTTTTCTTCATCCCTCCTTTGGGCAGTATCAGCCAACCCGCTGTAGGGAGTTAGCTGTCACTCTCTTTAGGTCAGCCCTGGCGTAGCACTTGGTGACACCTCACCTTCTTTCCATCGGTCATGGTGTCTCCTGCTGCCGCTTATCTAAGGTCGGATTTGGTAGGCAACCTAGTTACCACTTTCCAGTCTTTCCGTGGGCTACGGCACAGTAGCTCCACCACCTTGCCCGTTACAGTCTCCATTGCTGGTTTTACTCTAGTGGAAGAGGTGTCGGTCCCCATTATACTAGTTGTACTTTATTGCAATTGATGCCACTTTGGTTGTGTCTGACAGTAATTTTTCGAAATGTGTAGACTCCTGATTGGGTCTACTTCACGAGTGTTGCCCATAGCAGTAGGCCTCAGAGACCGAAGGCATCCACTACCTTTGAGTCAACTACCCATCTTACTATCCTTACATTTTTCTGACAATAGTAGTCTAAAAACTGATATTTATGCCACCTGAGTGTGGCTGAGCATCAAACCAGGTTGATCTGTTGCATTTGGTATCAGGGATCACAGCGCAGCAGGTCTAAACGATGCCTCACCCACCTTGTTTTAATTTGAAGTTTAATTCAAACTTGTAAATTCTGGCCCAGACCCTGATACCTCATGCATGGCTGATTGCTGTCGTGCCATTCTAAAATTTGTACGGCGGGTCAATTTAGGCCACTTTCCTGGTGACATCCCCTAATTTGAGGTGTTTTGGCAGCTTTTGGGCACGTTTGATGGTGTTGTGTATGCATTTGTTTTTGCCTCCCATTGACTCCAATGGCGTTCAGTTATATTCAGTGAATATTGGACAAATAAATCGGCGAATATTGCAAAATTGACAATCGTAATCCAAACCGAAAATTGAAATATTCGCTCATTTCTAGCAAGAAGTCCATCTGAAGTCGGCAAATTTCCCTGCGATAGTAATTCTGCAAAGTTTTCTCAACAGGGATATATCATGCAATTTAACCCCTTCATGACCCAGCCTATTTTGACCTTAAAGACCTGGCCATTTTTTGCAATTCTGACCAGTGTCCCTTTATGAGGTAATAACTCAGGAATGCTTCAACGGATCATAGCGATTCTGAGAATGTTTTTTTGTGACATATTGGGCTTCATGTTAGTGGTAAATTTAGGTCGATCATTTTTGCGTTTATTTGTGAAAAAAATGGAAATTTGGCGAAAATTTTGAAAATTTCGCAATTTTCAAATTTTGAATTTTTATTCTGTTAAACCAGAGAATTATGTGACACAAAGTAGTTAATAAATAACATTTCCCACATGTCTACTTTACATCAGCACAATTTTGGAAACAAAATTTTTTTTGTTAGGAAGTTATAAGGGTTAAAAGTTGACCAGCGATTTCTCATTTTTACAACAAAATTTACAAAACCATTTTTTTTACGGACCACCTCACATTTGAAGTCACTTTGAGGGGTCTATATGGCAGAAAATACCCAAAAGTGACACCATTATAAAAACTGCACCCCTCAAGCTACTCAAAACTACATTCAAGAAGATTATTAACCCTTCAGGTGCTTCACAGGAACTAAAGCAACGTTGAAGGAAAAAATGGACATTTTAATTTTTCCAACAAAAATTTTCTTTTAGCATCAATTTTTTCATTTTTACATGGGCAACAGGATAAAATGGATCCTAAAATTTGTTCTGCAATTTCTCCTGAGTACACAGATACCTCATATGTGGTCATAAACCACTGTTTGGGCGCACGGCAGGGCTCAGAAGGGAAGGAGCGACATTTGACTTTTTGAATGGAAAATATGCTGGAATATTTAGAGGTTGCCATGTCGCATTTGGAGAGTCCCTGTGTGCCTAAACATTGAAGCTCCCCCACAAGTGACCCCATTTTGGAAACTAGACCCCCCAAGGAACTTATCTAGATGCATAGTGAGCACTTTGAACCCCCAGGTGCTTCACAAATTGATCCGTAAAAAAAAAAAGTACTTTTTTTTCACAAAAATTTTCTTTAAGCCTCAGTTTTTTCGTTTTCACGTGGGCAACAGGATAAAATGGATCCTAAAATTTGTTGGGCAATTTCTCCTGAGTACACAGATACCTCATATGTGGTCATAAACCACTGTTTGGGCAGGGCTCAGAAGGGAAAATTTGACTTTTTGAATGGAAAATTAGCTCCAATCTTTAGCGGACACCATGACGTGTTTGGAGAACACCTGTGTGCCTAAACAGTGAAAACCCCCCACATGTAACACCATTTTGGAAACTAGACCCCTTATGGAACTTATCTAGATGTGTTGTGAGCACTCTGAACCCCCAAGTGCTTCCCAGAAGTTTATGACGCAGAGCAGGGAAAATAAAAAAGAAATTTTTTTCCTCAAAAATGATTTTTAGCCCGCTATTTTTTATTTTCACAAGGGAAACAGGAGAAATTGGACCACAAAAGTTGTTGTGCAATTTGTCCTGAGTACACTGGTACCCCATATGTGGGGGGGGACCACTGTTTTGGCGCATGGGAGAGCTCAGAAGGGAAGGAGCGCCATTTTGGAATGCAGACTTGATGGAATGTTCTGCGGGCGTCATGTTGCGTTTCAGAGCCCATGATGTGCCTAAACAGTAGAAACCCCCCAAAGTGACCCCAATTTGGAAACTAGACCCCCAAGGGGCTTATCTAGATGTGTAGTGAGCACTTTGAACCCCCAAGTGCTTAACAGAAGTTTATAAACGCAGAGCAGTGAAAATAAAAAAATCATTTTTGTTTCTCAAAAATCATTTTTTAGCCCACTATTTTTATTTTCCCAAGGGTAACAGGATAAATTGACCCCAAAAGTTGTTGTTCAGTTTTTCCTGAGTACGCTGGTGCCCCATATGTGGAGGGAACCACTGTTTGGGCGCACGGCAGGGCTCAGAAGGTAAGGAGCGCGATTTGACTTTTTTAATGGAAAATTAGCTCCAATCGTTAGCGGACGCCATGTCGTGTTTGGAGAGCCCCTGTGTGCCTAAACTTTGGAGATCCCCCACAAATGACCCCATTTTGGAAACTAGACCCCCTAAGGAACTTATCTAGATGCACAGTGAGCACTTTGAAACCCCAGGTGCTTCACAGAAGTTTATAACGCAGAGCCGTGAAAGCAAAAAATGATTTTTTTTCTCAAAAAATGATTTTTTTTAGCCCATTTTTTATTTTCACAATGGTTACAGGAGAAATTGGACCCCAAAAGTTGTTGTACAGTATGTCCTGAGTACACTGGTACCCATATGTGGGGGGGAACCACTGTTCAGGCACACATTTGTGCTCGGAAGGGAAGTAGTGACGTTTTGAAATGCCGATTTTGATGGAATGGTCTGTGGGTCATGTTACGTTTGCAGAGCCCATCATGTGCCTAAACAGTAGAAACCCCCCCAAGTGACCCCATTTTGGAAACTAGATCCCCAAGGAACTCCTCTATATGTGTGGTGAGCACTTTGAATCTCCAAGTTCTTCACAGAAGTTTATAACGCAGAGCCGTGAAATTAAAAAAATCATTTTTTTTCTACAAACATGATCTTTTAGTCCCCAATTTTTTTTATTTTCCCAAGGGTAACAGGAGAAATTAGACCGCAAAAGCTGTTGTCCAATTTGTCCTGAGTATGCTGATATCCCATATGTGGGAGAAAACTACTGTATGGGCACACGTCGGGGCTCGGAAGGGAAGTAGTGACGTTTTGAAATGCCGACTTGATGGAATGTAAAGATAAATCTTAGCGTGCACACAGCTGAAGGAACGTCAAGGTGCTGGTGTAATGGACCAACGGTCCTCAATATATAAATAATCAAAACACCGCACTCTCTGGAGAAAGGTATGATGCTAGAAAACTCGTATTTATTTATATACAACTAGGCAACATATTAGGACAGAAAAGGAACAGAGCGATATGGTTATAACGTTTCGGCTCAACTTGAGCCTTTATCAAAATGTCTCTGTGAAAACATAAAAAAATAGTATAAGTGATGTACAGTGACAACAGTCATAATATAAATACAGCAAGAATAATAGAAAATAATGAAAAAATAAAAATAAAAAGTAACTCCTAGGGAAAAATATACATAATATACATAGTATTTACAGTAATATTCATTCAAAGGAATGCGAATTCAATTCATATAAGTATATGCCACAAGATAAAGGTACAAAAAAGAGTTATCAAGAGAGCTAATGGTTACCTCAAAATGTCCAGTGCCAAAGTAAGTAATATAATGTGAGGAAAATAAGGTGATATCTTTGTATGGCTAAAATGAAAAGATATGTCATTAGTGAAAAGGTACTGCTATAATGTGTCTAGCTTTCATTATAGTGAACAGTTACCCAGATTAAGCAGACATCCGTATAGTATGTGTAATTCCCTATCAGGGAAGGTCTGCGGGTGCTGCAAAGAATGGAATAGGGAATCCATGTAAGATAAGGCTGAAAATATGGTAAGTAGCAATAGATGACAATATATACCTGGTTATAGAGAAATGCTCATATGCCACATCCGTATAGTTTGAGGAATTTTCTAACAGAAAATTTCTGCAGGTGCTGAAAATAATGGGATAGTAATCCGTGTCAGTACAGGCTGCAAATCTGGCCACTTGCAAAAGATGCCAATTAGTACATGGTTGTAGAGAAATGTTCAAATGGAGCGTTCCTTGGCAGCGCTCCTGCGCTGTGCCATGTGAGAATTCGCTATAGCACTGTGAAACGCCAGAGGTTTATAGTGCACGGTGATTCCAGGACCGGAAGTGAGCGGCCCGGACCGGAAGTGACGTAGCGCTCCACATTAGATGTAGTGCGCAGGCGTCTAGTGTTACTAGGGAAACTAGAATAGCGGTCAATGTTTACATGGAGGACGTGAAAGGTAAACGCCAGCACATAGAGGCATATGTCGATCAAATAGGTACCATGTAACCGGTAAACACCGTGGATGTAAGTGGGAACTGGACACCAGCAGTATAGGTTAAGGCCAGAGTAAACGCCAAACTAAGTTAGGCAATGATAGTATAAACAGTACATATGAAGTGGCACTGGATTATTAGTTTTGATATGAGGAACAAGCATAATGAATCAATACATACAAGGGTTAGAGCTCATAGGAAAACAAAATAACATAATAGCAATGGTAAATGATAGTAAATAGCAGTTACATAATAACAAAAACAGTCAAGCTTCAGGGGGTAAGTATGCAACTCACCTCCAGTAATAGTATTTTAGCGAGTCTGAAATAACATAAAAGAGATTATTAAGGCATTATAGTGACCAATCTATTTCCCTATTTAGGCCGCTTGGGGCCAGCGTATCCAATTTGAAAATCCAATATGATTCGCGAGATTTAAGTAAACCAACATGATTTCCACCTCTCCTAGGACGTGGGATATGCTCAATAATCTGATACTTGAGCTGTGCAACAGTATGTCTCATCTTCGAAAAATGTTCCGGTAGTGGCAGCCAATTTTTACCACACCTAATCGTGGACTTATGGCTGGCTATCCTATCTTTTATATGTTGCGTGGTTTCTCCCACGTACAATAGTCCGCATGGACATTTTATCAAGTATATGACAAAATTTGAGTTACAGGTAAAGAAGCCATGTATAGGATAGGTTTTGCCAGTCCTGGGATGAGTGATGGTGTCTGATTTAATAATATTTGAGCATGATGCACAGCTCAAGCAGGGAAAAGTGCCATTTCTTCTATGTGCGAGAAGGGATTGTGTGATGGCAGGGCGTGCGCTTCCTATGTCCGCTCTAACAAGTTTATCTTTGATATTAGGTGGTCTCTTTGTGCACATGAGGGTCGGTTCCTTAAAGGAATCCACATTGGGATAACATCGGGCCAGTGTCTTCTAATGACCGAATAAATTTTGGGCATCAGAGGATGAAACGTGTGCACAAATGGAATTCTCTCTTTCGGCTGTAACTGTGAGAGTGGAGACCGGGGTACTAGTGACAATGCCTTTTCTTTTTCAAGCAATGACGGTGGGTATCCCCTTAACTGGAATTTATGGAACATGGTATTTAGTCTTTCAGTAAGAGTATTGGAGTCAGAGACTATCCGTGTGATTCTCTTGAACTGCGAGCGAGGTAAACTGTTACGTGTGTATTTGGGGTGACAACTACTGTAATGCAGTAAGCTGTTACTGTCAGTGGGCTTACAATAAAGATCTGTTGAAAGGCCCCCGTTGCCATCCAAAAGCACCATTGTGTCCAGAAAAGAAACCGATACCGTGCTAGAGTACATAGTGAATTGTAACTCAGGAAAGATGGAGTTGAGGTAATCGTGAAATGATTGAAGAGAGGTGGAGGTTCCCGTCCAAATGAAAAAAATATCGTCAATGTAACGATGGTATTCTAAGACAAACTGTGTGAAGAGCTCATTGTCATACACATGTGAAACTTCGAAAAAGTTCATAAATGCGTAAGCGTAGGCGGGCGCTACGTTTGAGCCCATCGCGGTGCTGCATTTCTGGATGTAAATTGTGTCTTCATAGAGAAAATAATTTTCGTATAATACCAGTCGCAGAAGATCTAGGCAAAATTGAATTGAGTCGGTGGTCATGTCGGTAAGATTTAAAGGTATTTAGTGGCCTCAATGCTGTATTCATGTTGAATGGAGGTATAGAGGCTGTTTACGTCCATAGTCACCAAAATACTATTCGAAGGTAATGTGCCCTTTAGTCGGATAATGTTCAGAAAGTGCCCAGTGTCCAGTAAAAAGGCCCTAGTAGATTTGATTAGTGGTGTCAGAACCTTTTTAAGGAATGTAGAAAGCGGGGACAGAATAGAATCGTCTAGGCCACTATGGGTCTGCCAGGGGGTTTGTTTAATGACTTATGTATCCTTGGTAACGCATAAAATACTGGAGTTATAGGGTGAGAGTTACTAAGGAAAGTTGCAGTTTTTTTGTCTATGACGAAGCGAGATAAATAAAGATCAATAACATTCTGAATTTTCTTCCTAATATCAAAGACTGGGTCATGTGTTAAGATGCCATAAGTATTGGCGTCTTGATGGAATGGTCTGCGGGCGTCATGTTACGTTTGCAGAGCCCCTGATGTGCCTAAACTGTGGAAACCGCCCCAAATGACCCCATTTTGGAAACTAGACCACCCAAGGAACTTATCTAGACGTGTAGTGAGTACTTTGAACCCCAAGTGCTTCACAAGTTTATAACCCAGTGTTAGGGTCTGCGGAACGCACCAAATATATAAAGTGGAGAGGTGCGTTTGCAGCCCGGGGTCCACCGTGCAAGCAAAGCCTGCTGCTAGTAAGATGACGAAAGTAGCGAACTCTGTTATCCCGCAGAGTCACTAAAATAAACGCCGTAGCGCGTTGTGGTAGTAAGTGCAGACTCTGTTAATTCACAGAGCCGCTAACGGGATGCCACAGTGCTATATGGCGATATGTGCGAACTCACTTAGCTTCAGTGAGCCGCAAAGTAAAACGCTAGGGCGCTGTCTAGCGTCGAGAGCGAACCCTGTTACGTCACAGAGCCGCTGAGAACAAACACCGTGTCCTGTCAGGCTCTCAGGCACACGGTTAATTGCTAAGCGAGCATAATACGTGGTCATGCGCTAATGTCCTCGCGGGAGTCACCCGCAATCTATGGCGTCTGAACGCCAGACCCTGAATACGGCAATCAAACTCCTCACCGGTTATGCCGGTAATCTAGGGCATCTAGGACACCGACCCTGACCAGCTAGCACACTAAACTCCTCACCGATTAAGTCGGTATTCTAGTGGCTTATTTCAGCCGGGTCCCTAACCACACACACGCATGACCACACTGGCGCATAGCATACAATGGTTGATATTAGCGCATGGCGGCCCAGCCATGCTACCCTTTTATAGCAACAGCCACAGGACCTTCCAGGAACAAGGACCAATGAGAACCTGTTCAGAAGACTAGTAGTAACAGGGCCTTCCTGGCGGGCCAATAGGAGCCGCTGCAGTACCTGAGCATGTGACCCCTGATCTCCAATGAGAGATCTCACTCTGGGCACACTCAGAAGGGAAAATGCAGGACTTTATCCAAAGACTTCTGCTCCAGAACTGGCTACAATAGCAGATCCAGGAAAGGCAGCAGGAAGTCACTGCCCAGTAGTGGAGTGGGCAAGACGCTTGGAACGACGTCTCTGCTGAGCAGGCTCCACTGCGGCCGGAGATGAATGGAGACCGCAGCGGCACTGGTTCGAGACTCCCCTTGTGCAGGAGCGGGAACTCGAACCCTAACATTACCCCCCCTCCTAGGGCCCCCCCTTCTCTGGGCCTCGCTGCGTTCAAAGGCAGCGATGAGCTGCGGAGCGTGAACATGCTCGGCAGGCTCCCAAGACCTATCCTCAGGCCCATAGCCCCTCCAGTCCACCAAATAAAACTTTTTGCCCCGTACCACCTTACACCCCACGATGGCGTTCACCTCATGGTCATCCGCAGATGAACCCGATGTCCCGGCAGATGACTCAGAAAACCGGGACATGAGCACGGGTTTCAGGAGGGACACGTGAAAGGTGTCGGAGATACCCAGGCGTGGTGGAAGAGCTAAACGGTATACCACAGGGTTAACCTGCTCGAGGACCTTGAAAGGACCCAGGTAGCGGGGTGCCAACTTAGTGGACTCAACTCGCAGCCTGATGTTACGGGCGGAGAGCCACACCAAATCCCCAGGAGCAAATGTAGGAGCGGGGCGCCGATGGGCATCGGCCGAAGACCTCATCCTCTCTTTGGAGGCCTGAATGGCATCCTGCGTGCGGTCCCAAATGTCCCGTGCCTCCACAGCCCAGTCTGCCACCCTGGAATCGGCGGAAGACACGGGCATAGGCACTGGTACCCGCGGATGCTGACCGTAGTTCAGGAGGAATGGGGTCTGTCCGGTGGAATCAGCCACAGCATTGTTTAATGCAAACTCAGCCCATGGTAGCAAGGATGCCCAGTCATCCTGCCTGGCTGAGACAAAATGTCGTAGATAGGTGACCAAGGTCTGGTTGGCCCTCTCTACCAACCCATTCGTCTCAGGATGGTACGCTGAAGAGAGATTTAACTCAATACTGAGTAGACGACAAAGCTCTCTCCAGAATCGAGACGCAAACTGGGGACCTCGGTCACTGACAATCTTGTCCGGCATGCCGTGTAAACGGAAGATGTGCCTAACAAACAACGCTGCCAGAGCCCGTGCAGAAGGTAACCGTGGTAGTGGCACCAGATGCACCATTTTAGAGAAATGGTCGGTGATTACCCAAATGATGGTGCAACCCCGAGACTTGGGCAAGCCCACCACAAAGTCCATCCCAACCATCTCCCAGGGCCTGTCTGCCACCGGCAAAGGGTAAAGTAACCCAGCTGGCCGTTGTCGTGGAGACTTATTTTTGGCGCAGGAGACACACGCTCGAACATAGTCCCCAACATCACGGACCATATGCGGCCACCAATATGTCCTCGCCAGCAATTCAGATGTCCTCTTTGCCCCAAAGTGTCCACCCACCCTGGACGAATGTGCCCAAGAGAGTACCTCCGGTCGCAAATTAGTAGGCACAAAAGTCTTGCCCGGGGGCACAGACTCTAGCGAAACCGGGGCCACTGTTCTCAGGCTCTCTGTGGGGACGATAAGCCGAGGCTCCTCCACCTCCTCCTCCGAGGACACCACAGAGCGAGAGAGAGCGTCGGCACGAATGTTCTTCTCTCCCGAGAGGAAATGCAGTGTGAAATGAAACCGGGAGAAGAACAAGGACCATCTGGCTTGGCGAGAATTAAGCCGCTGGGCTGTCTGAAGATATACCAGGTTTTTGTGATCCGTGAAGACTTGGAAGGGAAAGCGAGCTCCCTCCAACAGATGTCTCCACTCCGAGAAGGCCAACTTCATTGCTAGCAACTCCCTGTCCCCGATGGAATAATTCCTCTCTGCTGGTGTGAAGGTCTTGGAGAAAAAGAAGCATGGATGCTTCCGACCTTGAGCATCCTTTTGGAAGAGGACTGCTCCAGCACCAACGGACGAGGCATCCACCTCCAATATAAATGGCTTATCAACATCGGGGCGATGTAGGATGGGAGCTCTAGCGAAATGAGACTTAATAGACGTGAAGGCCTTGGAGACCTCTTCAGACCACAATTTGGGATTAGCTCCCTTTTTGGTAAGGGCAACCACGGGAGCTACCAAAGTTGAGAAGTGGGGAATGAACTGACGGTAGTAATTAATGAACCCCATAAAGCGCTGCACCGCCTTTAGAGAGTGGGGTTCTTGCCAGTCCATCACCGCCTGTAGTTTGGCAGGATCCATAGCCAATCCCTGGGCGGAGATGATATAGCCCAGGAAAGGTAAGGACTCCTGCTCAAACACACATTTCTCCAACTTTGCGTAAAGGGAATTTGCCCGTAGGAGGTCGAAGACCCTGCCAACATCCCTCCGGTGGGAGTCAATATCTGGAGAGAAGATGAGTATATCATCCAGATAGACTACGACCGAGGTGGAGAGCATATCCCGGAAGATGTCATTGACAAAGTCTTGGAAAACGGCTGGAGCATTACAGAGCCCAAAGGGCATCACCAGATATTCGTAATGCCCATCCCTGGTATTAAAAGCCGTCTTCCATTCGTCCCCCTCACGGATGCGAATCAGGTTATAAGCACCGCGCAGATCTAGTTTAGTGAATACCCTTGCTCCCCGAAGCCTATCAAATAGCTCAGAGATCAGGGGCAACGGGTACTTGTTTTTAACGGTGATGGCGTTAAGACCCCTGTAATCAATACACGGACGCAATTCTCCGTTTTTCTTCTGCACGAAGAAAAACCCCGCCCCTGCCGGTGACACCGACTTCCTAATAAACCCTCTTGCCAGGTTCTCCTGAATATATTGCGACATGGCCTCTGTCTCAGGAAGAGAGAGGGGATAGACCCTTCCCCGAGGAGGTTCTGCGCCAGGCAAGAGGTCGATAGGACAGTCATAGGGGCGATGAGGCGGAAGAGTCTCCGCAGCCTTCTTGGAGAACACGTCTGCATATGACCAGTAGTGCTTGGGAAGTGGAGTAAGATCTGCGGGTAACTCAGTAATGGTAACCTGAACGCAACTTTTGACACATCTGCCTGTACATGCATCACTCCAACCCAGTATCCTACCCGAAGTCCACTCTATATGTGGGGAGTGGAAACGGAGCCAAGGTATACCTAGTAGGATCTCGTCTATTCCCTCGGGAAGGACGAGTAGGGAAATAAATTCCTGATGGGAAGGAGATACAGACAATGCAAGTGGGACAGTCTGGTGTGTAATTTGTGAGGGCAATGACGACCCATTCACTACCCGAACAGTCACTGATTTGTCAAGCGCCACCAGAGGTATTGCATGACGGTGAGCAAAGCTAGAGGACATGAAATTCCCCTCTGCTCCTGAGTCCACGCAAAGGTCGGCGGTGAGAATGGAAGTACCAACAGTGATTGTCCCTTTAAATGTTATCTTGGAGGAAAATGCCGCTGTCTGTAGTGAACCTCCTCCCAGGGCCACTAGACGCGATCGCTTCCCCGATCGCTGTGGACATCTGTTGGCATAGTGTCCTGTCTGCTGACAATGGTTACAGACCACAGATACTCGGACGGACCGAGACTTAGGTCCTGCATGAGGAACTTCTGTGGCCTTTTGAGGTTCGGACGCCAGATCGGGGAATTCGAGAGGTTTGGCAAAGGTAGGAGCCAACCGAAACCTCTGCCTACACTGGGCCCGCTCCAACCTCCGCTCGTGAAAACGGAGGTCAATGCGGGTAGATATGGAGATAAGCTTCTCCAGTGTGGCGGGAATCTCCCTGGTAGCCAAAGCGTCTTTAACATGGTCAGCCAGTCCCCGCCAGTAGATAGGAATAAGAACTTTATCAGACCAATCTAGCTCAGCAGCCAGAGTCCGAAACTGGACGGAAAACTGACTGACCAAAGACGAACCCTGTGTCAATGCCAGCAGTTGTAGCGCCGTATCGTGGGTGACCTGGGGTCCTAAAAAGACCTTTTTAAGAGCCTCCAAGAAACGAGGAGCACTCTGCACCACACGATCATCGCGCTCCCACAGCGGCGTTGCCCACTCCAATGCTCTGCCCGAGAGTAGAGAAAGTACAAAACCCACTTGTGCCCGACCGTGGGAAAACGTGCAGCCAGAAGCTCGAGATGTATAGAGCACTGACTCACGAATCCCCGACATTGCTTGCTATCACCGGCAAACTTGTCAGGAAGCGGGAGGTGGGATAATGTAGGGGCAGAGGTGGCAGAGGACAAACTGGCTGCAGCCACGCTAGCAGCCTGAACAGCGACTGCGGTAACATCCACAGCTGAGGTTGTGCTCTCAAGAGCCTCCAACCTACCCTTCAGCTGCTGGATGTACTGCAATAGACGCTGTTCGTCCGCCATTTTACTAGCCAGACCCTGGCGCTAATATTATGTTAGGGTCTGCGGAACGCACCAAATATATAAAGTGGAGAGGTGCGTTTGCAGCCCGGGGTCCACCGTGCAAGCAAAGCCTGCTGCTAGTAAGATGACGAAAGTAGCGAACTCTGTTATCCCGCAGAGTCGCTAAAATAAACGCCGTAGCGCGTTGTGGTAGTAAGTGCAGACTCTGTTAATTCACAGAGCCGCTAACGGGATGCCACAGTGCTATATGGCGATATGTGCGAACTCACTTAGCTTCAGTGAGCCGCAAAGTAAAACGCTAGGGCGCTGTCTAGCGTCGAGAGCGAACCCTGTTACGTCACAGAGCCGCTGAGAACAAACACCGTGTCCTGTCAGGCTCTCAGGCACACGGTTAATTGCTAAGCGAGCATAATACGTGGTCATGCGCTAATGTCCTCGCGGGAGTCACCCGCAATCTATGGCGTCTGAACGCCAGACCCTGAATACGGCAATCAAACTCCTCACCGGTTATGCCGGTAATCTAGGGCATCTAGGACACCGACCCTGACCAGCTAGCACACTAAACTCCTCACCGATTAAGTCGGTATTCTAGTGGCTTATTTCAGCCGGGTCCCTAACCACACACACGCATGACCACACTGGCGCATAGCATACAATGGTTGATATTAGCGCATGGCGGCCCAGCCATGCTACCCTTTTATAGCAACAGCCACAGGACCTTCCAGGAACAAGGACCAATGAGAACCTGTTCAGAAGACTAGTAGTAACAGGGCCTTCCTGGCGGGCCAATAGGAGCCGCTGCAGTACCTGAGCATGTGACCCCTGATCTCCAATGAGAGATCTCACTCTGGGCACGCTCAGAAGGGAAAATGCAGGACTTTATCCCAAAGACTTCTGCTCCAGAACTGGCTACAATAGCAGATCCAGGAAAGGCAGCAGCAAGTCACTGCCCAGTAGTGGAGTGGGCAAGACGCTTGGAACGACGTCTCTGCTGAGCAGGCTCCACTGCGGCCGGAGATGAATGGGAGACCGCAGCGGCACTGGTTCGAGACTCCCCTTGTGCAGGAGCGGGAACTCGAACCCTAACACCCAGAGCCATGAAAATAAAAAATCATTTTTTTCCTCAAAAAATCATTTTTTTCCTCGAAAAATCATTTTTTTTAGACCACAATTTTTTATTTTCACAAGGGTAACAGGAGAAATTGGACTGCAAAAGTTTTTGTCCTGTTTGTCCTGAGTACGCTGGTACCCCATATGTGGGGGGGAACCACTGTTTGGGCACACGTCGGGGCTCGGAAGGGAAGTAGTGACGTTTTGTAATGCCAACTTGATGGAATGGTCTGTGGGCGTCATGTTACTTTTGCAGAGCCCATCATGTGCCTAAACAGTAGAAACCCCCCCAAGTAACCCCATTTTGGAAACTAGATCCCCCAAGGAACTCCTTTAGATGTGTGGTGAGCACTTTGAATCTCCAAGTTCTTCACAGAAGTTTATAATGCAGAGCCGTGAAAATAAAAAATCATTTTTTTTCTACAAACATGATCTTTTAGTCCCCAATTTTTTTTCCCCAAGGGTAACAGAAGAAATTAGACCCCCAAAAGTTGTTGTGAAATTTTTTCTGAGTATGCTGATACCCCATATGTGGGGGTAAACCACTGTTTGGGCACACATCGGGGCTCGGAATAAAGGGAGCACTGTTTGACTTTTTGAACACAATGCATTGCTGGAATCAATGGTGGCGCCATGTCGCGTTTGGAGACCCCCTGATGTGCCTAAATAGTGGAAACCGCTCAATTCTAACTCCAACCCTAACCCCAACACACCCCTAACCACAACCCTAACCCCAACACACCCCTAACCATAACCCTAACAACAAGCCTAATCCCAACCCTAACCCCAAAACACCCCTAACACTAATCCTAACTCTAACCCTAACCACAAACCTAACCCTAATTCCAACCCTAACCCAAATTCCAACCCTAACCCTAATTCTAACTGTAACCCTAATTCTAACCCTAACCTAATTATAACTCTAATGCTAAGGCTAGGTTCACATTACGTTTTACCAGCCCGTTCAACACATAGCTTGATAGGCTGGTAACAGTATAGCATAACGCAATCGCGTTATGCTATACCCGCTAGCGCAGATGAATCAGCAGATGATTCATCTGTGCTAGCGGTGACCGAGCCCAGACGCTGCAGCCCGTGTCCGAGGCTCCGTCACTGAATTACAGTACGTCGCTAACGCATGCCGCTTTATGGCATGCGTCGCGATGCGCCTGCAAATGGGGGTGAATGGCAGCGTTAACGGACTGCGTTACACCGCGTTATACCGCGGTGTAACGCAATCCGTCTAACGGACTGCCATAACGCAATATGAACCCTAACCCTAACCGTAGTCCTAACCCTAACCCTAGTCCTAACCCTAACTGTAATTCTAACCCTAATGGAAAAATAAAAATATTTTTATTTTATTATTGTTCCCTACCTATGGGGGTGATGAAGGGGGGTTATTTACTATTTTTTTTATTTTGATCACTGTGATAGGGTCTATCACAGTGATCAAAATGTACTTTCATTCATTTATTGAATCTGCCGGCCGGCAGATTCGGTGGGCGCACTGCGCATGTGCCCGCCATTTTGGAAGATGGCGGCGCCCATGGACCGGGCAGGAGAGACGCCGGGAGGATGACGGCGACTCTGGCGGTAACTGGGGGGGGAATCGGAAAGCTGGGGGTGGTATCGGAGACCTGGAGGAGGGATCTGAGGCCTGGGGGGACCGAAAAAAAGAGGAGGGGAGAATTTAGTGACGGCGGTGGCCGGTCACCCCATCTATCGGTGGCGGCGGGCGATCGCCGCCGTGACTCGGTGTGTGGGGGGAGTCGGATCTTTGTCTCCAGCCATGGCAGATGCTATTGCAGCATCGTCCATGGCTGGATTGTAATATTTCGCCAAATTTCATTGGTGAAATATTATAAATCGCTCTGATTGGCTGTTTCACTTTTAACAACCAATCAGCGATCGTAGCCACGTGGGGGTTAAGCCAACCCCCCTGTGGTGAAGCCCAAAGGGTCTTGTGCCTGCGGGTCGGGTGACCTTTCAGTGACCCCGGTCACCCGGACCGCAGGAACGCGATCCTTTCATGACGCAACATAGGCGTCACAGGTCGGATTGGCACCAACTTTTATGACGCCTACGTGGCATCACAGGTCGGGAAGGGGTTAAAATGGGCAAGGCACATGAAAAAGGATGGAGAAGTGGATGTGAAGCTAATGGCGAGCATGGAGGCCGAGGCTGTGGGCAAAACTATACCTGCCGCAGGAGCACAACAAACACACACATTATGTTGATCTACCCACTTTATGGGGGGTGAGAAACACCACTATTAAAGCCAGACCAGTGTGAAAATGGTGTTGGATGGATAGCAGATAATGCTTTGAGTCACTTTGTGAGCACCATCCTGTCTTCCACAAAGTCCAGTCTCAGTAGCCATGATTCTGGACCACATAATCCATACCCTGATACTCCTTCCTCCCACCAAGCCGAATGCCCAGAGACAAGTGATCACACACTTGGAAACTCCCAATAGCTGTTTACATTTCCTTTTATAGATTCTGGCCTCTCTCCCTGCCAGTTTCAAGCGGGACATGAGGAGATCGCATGTAGCCATGCCCAAATATTTGAGCTGCCAAGATTATAAGAAAGCGACGGTGGGTAAATGCAATTACTGTTGCAAGAGGTGGAAGATGATGAGTAGAGATGAGCAAACATGTTTTGAAAACGTTGGCCAATTTGAAATTTGGCATGAACGTAGCACATTCGGATTCATGTTCGCTTTCACAAGCATTTTTACTCAAAGTCAGCAAAATTCTGTCATAGTTCGGTGAATAATCACGTTTCCACTGTTTTTATTATTGCTTTAGTGGTGCAGTATGATAAGCAGGGAGGACGGGGGTGACGTGTATAGTAAGGGGAGGGAATGTGGAGAGGTTAAAGGAGCGGCATCTTTTTTTTTTTTCTCTTCATTTTATATGTGTTGATTCTGGCAGCCAATTAGGGTGCATAAACCATCCACATCCACAACCTCATGACACAAGATCTGTGTTTCAGAGACAAATCAGAATGCCAGGTTTTCACTTAAAAATCGTTAGACCTAATATTGTGGTTTAGCTACAAGGCCCAAAGAGCTAATCCAAATCGTTTATGATAAAACTATGTTTCAGTGTGAAATCATAAGGCCAGATTTCCATTTAAAAATCGTTAGGTATAACAATGCTGTTTAGGCACACTATCTAAGAAAATAGTGATTGTTCATTTAGTGAGAAGTGCCTGACAGCTGTATGCCTAAGGTTGTGAAACAGCAAATTACAAGAGGGGAAGGCAACTTGCAACATGAATGGGAAAAAGCGAGTTTGTGGTTTATGGGGGAATAGACTTGGTGTTCGATGTGTACGTGTCTCGTCTTATCCAAAGACCACTGACAACACCTGTTTCTGGATGGGCTACTCGAATCCCTTACTTTGGCAGCCGCATAGCGATCCACCTTGTAGATGAGACTCAGAAGCATGTGCTACAGTGGATGGCATGTCAGCATCCAGTGGCCTCTCCTCCTCTACCTCCACCCAAACTTTACACACAGTACAATCCTGAGAGGTACATCCCGATCACCCTTGTTTCCCGCTGTGTTAAAAATTTTCAAACACCCAACTGACTGTGGGGAACCACAGATGGGCCATTATGCAGAGCTGTTCGCACATTCTATTCAAAAGGCATCATAGGTCTGCTCCGTAGAATCACAGAATTCAGAGGAAAGCATCTGCACCGATGCCCCAAATTTTGAAATTTTTACCTCTACTAAGTTTTCCTTTGCATATTTGACAGATATTGTGTGCTGGGTCATCCCCAATTTAATAGCGTAATTCCCTTCGAAGGACGTGACAATACGTTATAGAGCAAGGAGAAATGAAACTAGTAATTTTATATTTTATTACAAAAAAAGGTAGGCAGTGTTTACAAAAGGTCTAAAAGAGATTACAACATGAGACAATTAAAGTATGTACAAGACGATTACAAAATAAATAGGCTTAATATAAGGAAGTATAACTTACAGTTGCTTAGATCATTGCAGGCAAACCATGCAGTTGGGGGATGGGCGACACGTCGCAGTGCATTACAGACTTTCACTGCATCAGGTTTCCAGGGCAAATCTAAAGCAAAATGAGCTGGCACTGCCTTATACCCCCTTGGTCGTTACCTCACTGAAGTGGGTGGAGCTATGGAAGCACTCCTCTTTTCTCAGAAGGAACATTTTGCTACAAAACTTCTGAATTACATAACTCAGAGATGGAACCTCCTACAGCGCAGCACAGCGTAACATTTTACTCAGGACGTTGGCGTGCATTTAAGTCTAAACACGAAGTAACATAGTAACATAGTTATTAAGGTTGAAGGAAGACTTTAAGTCCATCTAGTTCAACCCATATCCTATCCTAACCTGC
The DNA here is from genome assembly GCA_033576555.1 of Oophaga sylvatica. Taxonomy (NCBI): domain Eukaryota; kingdom Metazoa; phylum Chordata; class Amphibia; order Anura; family Dendrobatidae; genus Oophaga; species Oophaga sylvatica. Next base: position 57,144 of record JARQOD010000945.1, on the reverse strand, counting down.
CCTAACATGTTTATCCAGAGGAAGGCAAAAAAAAAACCCAAGTGGCAAACAGTAAGCTTCACATTGGGGAAAAAAATTCCTTCCCAACTCCACATACGGCAATCAGACTAGCTCCCTGGATCAACGCAATATCTAGGAAACTAGTGAATATAGCCTGTAATATTATACTTTTCAAGAAAGGCATCCAGTCCCTTCTTAAATTTTAGTAAGGAATTACTCATTACAACATTAGACGGCAGAGAGTTCCATAGACTCACTGTTCTTACAGTAAAGAATCTGCGTCTGTGATTATGGCTAAACCTTCTTTCCTCCAGACTAGAGGATGCCCCCTTGTCCCCGTGGTCTTTGTACTGTCCCCTCATATATTTATACATTGTAATAAGATCACCCCTAAGCCTTCGTTTTTCTCCAAACTAAATAACCCCAAGTGTAATAACCTGTCTTGGTATTGCAGACCCCCCAGTCCTCTAATAACCTTGGTCGCTCTTCTCTGCACCCGCTCCAGTTCAGCTATGTCTTTCTTATACACCAGAGACCAGAACTGCACACAGTATTCTAAGTGTGGTCGCACCAGTGACTTGTATAGAGGTAAAATTATGTTATCCTCATGAGCATCTATGCCTCTTTTTTTTCCAACATGTTTTATATCTATGTTAGGGTTCGAGTTCCCGCTGCTGCACAAGGGGAGTCTCGAACCGGTCCCGCTGCGGTCTCCCATTCATCTCCGGCCGCAGTGGAGCCTGCTCTGCAGAGACGTCGGTCCAAGCGTCTTGCCCACTCCAGTACTGTGCAGTGACTTGCTGCTGCCTTTCCTGGATCTGCTATTATAGCCAGTGCTGGAGCAGACGTCTTTGGGACAAAGTCCTGCGTTTTCCCTTCTGAGCATGCCCAGAGTGAGATCTCTCATTGGAGATCAGGGGTCACATGCTCAGGTGCTACGGCAGCTCCTATTGGTCCGCGCAGGAAGGCCCTGTTACTACTGGTGTTCTGGAGCAAGTTTCATTGGTCCTTGTTTCTGGCAGGTCCTGTAGCTGTTGCTATAAAAGGGTAGCATGGCTGGGCCGCCATGCGCTAATATCAACCATTGTATGCTATGCGCCAGGGTGGTCAGGCGTGTGTGTGGTTAGGGACCCGGCTGAAATAAGCCACTAGAATACCGACTTAATCGGTGAGGAGTTTGGTGTGCTAGCTGGTCAGGGTCGGCGTCCTAGATGCCCTAGATTACCGGCATAACCGGTAAGGAGTTTTGATTGCCGTATTCAGGGTCTGGCGTTCAGACGCCATAGATTGCGGGTGACTCCCGCGAGGACATTAGCACATGACCACGCTTTATGTACGCTTAGCACTTAACTGTGTACCTGAGAGCCTGACAGGACACAGCACTTTTCCTCAGCGGCCCTGTGACGTAACAGGGTTCGCTTTCTACGCTAGACAGCGCCCTAGCGTGTTTTCTTTGTGACTCAGTTGTGTTTAGTGAGTTCGCACACATCACCATATAGCGCTGCGGCTCTCCTTCTAGCGGCTCTGTGGAGTAACAGAGTTTGCACTTATTGCCACAGCGCGTTACGGCGTTTATCTTGGCGACTCTGCGGGATAACAGAGTTTGCTTCTTACGCCATTTTTACTAGCAGCAGGCACCGCTTGCACGGTATCATATATTTGGTGCGTTCCGCAGACCCTTAACAATCTATGCCTCTTTTAATGCATCCTATTATTTTATTTGCCTTGGCAGCAGCTGCCTGACATTGGCCACTAAATGTGAGTTTGTCGTCCACCCATGCACACAGGTCTTTTTCAGTGACAGTTTTGCCCAGTGTTTTACAATTAAGCACATAATTATACATCTTGTTTGTTCTACCCAAGTGCATGACCTTACATTTATGCCCATTAAAGCTCATTTGCCATTTATCAGCCCAAGCTTCTAGTTTACATAAATCCTCCTGTAATATAAAATTGTCCTCCTCTGTATTTATTAACCTGCAGAGTTTAGTGTCATCTGCAAATATAGTTCTCCTCAATACAACCGACTACATCAAAGAGGCACACAGACAACTGATGGATATACAGTACTATACCAAACTGGATGATGACCCAACTCCAAAATATTTGAGGGAGTTGAAAAAAGTCATCAAATGTCTGTGTACAGACTCCATAAACCTTCTGGACTTAATACCTGAGAATCCAAGGATGGGAACTTTCTATATGCTTCCCAAGATTCATAAGCCAGGCAACCCAGGGAGGCCAATCATCTCAGGGGTGGGAACACTCACTGAAGAAATCTCAGGGTGGGTAGAAAACATCCTTAAGCCGCTGGTAAGGAAGACAGCCAGCTATATACAGGACACTACAGACCTGCTAAATAAGCTATCCACGATAGGTTCCCTCCCCGACAGCACCATCTTAGCCACGATGGATGTCGAATCCTTATATTCTAACATCCCACACGAAGATGGACTAACTGCCTGCCGAATGTTTCTTGAGGCCAATGGGATCCCGTCCGAGTCTGTAATAACACTCACCAGATTCATCCTCACACACAACTTTTTCTCTTTCGGTGAGGAGCTATATCTACAACGCACCGGCACCGCTATGGGAAGTAAAATGGCACCCCAGTATGCCAACCTCTTCATGGCTAAACTGGAAAATGACTTCTTAACATCCTGCTCCATCAAACCATTTGCCTATTTCCGTTACATTGATGACATCTTAATAGTCTGGACTGAGTCTGAACAAGAACTTCTAGATTTCCATGACAAATTCAACAAATTTCATCCTACCATAAACTTGACATTGGACCACTCAAAAACAAAAATCAACTTCTTAGACACCACCATAAAAATCCAAAATGGTTTGTTCCAAACATCAGTGTATCGGAAACCAATTGACCGTCCCTCATACCTCAGATGGGACAGCTTCCATCCTAAACACATTAAAAAGTCCATTGTCTACAGCCAGGCCCTCAGATACAACCGTATCTGTTCCAGTCCTAAGGACAGGGATAAACACCTAACCCAACTTAAAATGTAATTTTTAATTCAAGGTTACCATCCCACCTCCATTGAGGACCAGATCACTAGGGCCACAAGGATCCCTAGAAGTCAACTACTTCAATACAGGAAAAGAGAGGAAAATCACAGTGTACCTCTGGTAGTGACCTACAACCCACAGCTTGAAATACTGAGAAAAACGGCTAAAAAACTTCACCATATACTACACAAGGACGACCAGTTAAAAATATTATTCAAAGACCCCCCCTTGCTGTGTTACAGGCAACCTCCAAATTTAAGAAACATCATGATCCGAAGTTCAATGCCCTCAGATTCACCAAGAGGGACATATCCTTGCAATGGGAGAAGATGCAAAACTTGCAGTCATATAGAAACCAGCGACAAGATCCAAATCCCCAACACACAGCAAAACTATAAGATCCCCGGGACATTCACATGTTCCTCCTCTAATGTGGTATATTTAATTCTATGCAATATATGTCCTGTGGGTGGCCTCTATGTTGGAGAAACAGGACAGAGACTGAGAGCAAGGATGAGGTCTCATCGTCATACGATTACAGACAAAAAAAACCATCTACCAGTGGCTAAACATTTCTGTGGTCCAGGACACAACATAGACAATATGAAAATTTTCATTCTAAGAGGCAATTTCCAATCGCAAAACCATCGCAGAGTTTGGGAAAGCAAATCCATTAACATCTTTGATTCTATTCACACAGGACTCAATTTGTCAGGAGGTTTCCTGTCCCATTACCAAATTTGAGCAACTTCCTCCAAAAACAATGGAGACACCATCAGTCCTTTGATCTCACATGCATATGGGGTCCATGAAACTTTCACACCACTTATCTAATCTTACCTAATTAAGGATTCTCTCTTTAAGCTCAGTGTTTGTTTATTTCAGTGTTTGTTTATTTAAATGTCCATGTATCACACCATGCCTTTGCTTTTCACTGTATATAATTTGGTTTCTTCAAATATTTTGCTATACCAGCCTGATGAAGAGACGTAAGCAGTCTCAAAGCTCGCCCTCTAATATCTTAAACTATATTTTGTTAGCCATTAAAAGGTATCATACTCACAAGATTCCTATTTTGCTTCTCCCACTGAAAGCACTCTATATGTGTTTTTCTGCAAATATTGAAATACTACTCTGTATGCCCCCTACAAGGTCATTAATAAATATGTTAAAGAGAAGCGGCCCCAATACTGACCCCTGTGGTACCCCACTGCTAACCGTGACCCAGTCCGAGTGTGCTCCATTAATAACCACCCTTTGTTTTCTATCCATGAGCCAGTTCTTAACCCACTTACACATATTTTCCCCTATCCCCATTATCTCATTTTATGTATCAACCTTTTGTGTGGCACTGTATCAAAAGCTTTTGAGAAGTCCATGAACACCACGTCCACTGCATTCCCTTGGTCCAGTCCTGAACTTACCCCTTCATAAAAGCTTATCAGATTAGTCTGACAAGAACGGTCCCTCGTAAACCCATGCTGATACTGTGTCATGAGGTTATTCAGCCTCAGATACTCCAATATAGTATCCCTTAAAAAACCCTCCAGGATTTTACCCACAGTAGATGTTAAGCTCACTGGCCTATAATTTCCAGGTTCAGTTTTTGCCCCCTTTTTGAATATTGACACCACATTTGCTATACGCCAGTCCTGTGGTACAGACCCCGTTATTATGGAATCTTTAAAGATTAAAAATAATGGTCTATCTATGACTGTATTAATTCCTGCAGTACTTGGGGGTGCATCCCATCCGGGCCCGGGGATTTATCAACTTTAGTGATTTTTAGACGCCGCCGTACTTCCTGCTGGGTTAAGCAGGTGACATTTAATGGAGAATTTTTTTATCATTGATCATGTTATTGTCATGGGATTTTCTTGTGTAAATACAGTTGAAAAAAAGTCATTGAGCATATTGGCTTTTTCCTCATCCACCATTTCACCCAGACTATTTTTAAGGGGACCAACACTATCATTTTTTAGTTTCTGCTATTTATGTAGTTAACGAATATTTTGGGATTATTTTTACTTTCTCTGGCAATGAGTCTCTCTGCCTCAATCTTTGCTGTCTTGATTTGCTTTTTACAGAATTTATTCAGTCTTCTGTATTTATTTAATGTCTCATCACTACCTACTTGCTTTAATTCCCTAAACGCTTTCTTTTTGTCCCTTATTGCGCCCCTTACAGCTCTATTTAGCCATAGTGGTTTCCTCCTAATTCTAGCATGTTTATTCCCATAGGGTATATACTGTGCACAGGTCCTATTCAGGATATTAATAAATGTCTCCCATTTTCTTTGTGTATTTTTATGTCTCAGGATATCGTCCCAGTTTATTCCACCAAGATCATCTCTCATCCTTTGGAAATTTGCCTTCCTGAAGTTTAGTGTCCTTGTAACCCCTCGACTACACATCTTATTAATGGATACATGAAAGCTTATTATTTTGTGATCACTATTACCCAAGTGACCCACAACCCATATATTTGATATGCGGTCTGGCCTGTTGGTAATATTAGGTCTAGCAGTGCCCCCCCTCTTGTTGGGTCCTGAACTAGTTGTGAAAGGTAATTGTCTCTCATAGTTGCCAAAAATTATTACCTTTGCTGGAACTACAGGTTTCTGTTCCCCAATGTATTTCAGGGTAGTTGAAGTCCCCCATAATAATGACTTCTCCTTGAGTCGCTGCTTCATCTATTTGCTTTACGAGGATATTCTCTGTTGCTTCCATTATTTTAGGAGACTTATAACAAACCCCTATCAGTAATTTACTATTTTTACCTCCTCCCCTTATCTCCACCCACAGAGACTCTACATCTTCTTCAGATTCACAGATATCAGGCAGGATGGGTTTTAAGTACCTGGATGGATCAGCTAAGCAGGAATCCATTTCTTGGATTCTGCTGACGCTGGAGTCTAGAAAACTACAGGCCGGATAGTTGGGTCGATGCACAACTCAAATATGTAATTGTCATACTCCTAACACCAACTGGGGCCAAGATATGCCCTCATATTAAGTTTCTACAAGAACAATAGAGCACATGGTCTCCCATCTGCTTTCAGCTAGCTTGGGCCATAACGTGGGGAATAGCAACCTGGTATCATGTTACACAGAGTGTGTAGCTGGAGTGAGAGAAAAGGGGGGTCATAAGCCCACAGCATGAGTCTGCAAAACCTAATGACTATAGCAGAGCTCATTGTGTGGGGAAGGTTCTGGAAAAGAACTTTGAATGCGGGCAAAATGGGGGTATCATTACACATATTATATACAGTCATTAAAACGGAGTGATCTATTTTAAGTGTTTATTTCTGTAATGTTGATGATTATGGCCTACATCCAATGAAAACCCAAAGTCATTATCTCAGTAAATTAGAATAATTAACAAAAAACACCTGAAAAGGCTTCCTTAGCTTTAAAAAGGTCCCTAAGTCTGTTTCAGTAGGCTCCACATTCATGGGGAAGACTGCTGACTTGACAGATGTCCAGAAGGCAGTCAGTGACATACTCCACAAGGAGGGTAAGCCACAAAAGGTCATTGCTAAAGAAGCTGGCTATTCACAGAGTGCATTATCCAAGCATATTAATGGAAAGTTTAGTGGAAGGAAAATGTGTGGTATGGTAGAAAAAGGTGCACAAGCAACAGGAATAACCGCTGCCTTGAAAGCATTGTTAAAAAAGGCCAATCAAAAAATTAGGGGAGATTCACAAGGAGTGGACTGCTGCTGGAGTCATTGCTTCAAGACCCACCACACACAGGAGTATCCAGAACTTGAGCTACAAGCCACTCATGACCAATAGACAACACCAGAAGCGTCTTATCTGGGCCAAGGAGAAAAAGAACTGGACTGTTCCTCAGAGGTCATATGTGCTGTTTTCAGATGAAAGTAAATTTTGCATTTCATTTGGAAATCAAGGTTCCAGTGTCTGGAGGAAGAGTGGAGAGGCCACAATCCAAGCTGCTTGAAGTCTAGTGTGACGTTTACACAATCGGTGATGGTTTCGGGAGCCATGTTATCTGCTGGTGTCGGTCCATGGTTCATAGTTCAATAGAAAAAATTGAGTCAGGCTCAACAGGACTGGATTTTTCTTTCCTTAAATTTTCAAAAGAAAATATTTTCTTTTGAAAAATAAAAATCCAGGCTTATTGAGCTGGAATGTTTTATATTGTCCTTGATGGGAGGTCAGGGCGAGGCCGGTGTCTGAGCCCCAGGTGGATGAGCATGGAGCAACTGGGTGAGATGGAATCATGTTTTTGTTATCACTTCATGGTTCCCTCTGCCGATAATCTTTTTGGAGATGGAAATTTCATTCTCCAGCAGGACTTGGCACCTGTCCACACTGCCAAAAGTACCAATACCTGGTTTAAAAACAACAGTTTCACTGTGCTTGATTGGCCAGCAAACTCACCTGACCTTAACCCCATAGAGAATCTATGGGAATTGTCAAGAGGAAGATGAGAGACACCAAACCTACCATGCAGACGAGCTAAAGGCTGCTATCAAAGCAACCTGGGCTTCCATAACACCTCAGCAGTGCCACAGGCTGATCGCCTCCATGTCACGCCACATTGATGCAGTAATTGATGCAAAAGGAGCACCGACAAAGTATTGAGTGCATTTACTGAACATACATTCAGTAGCCCAACATTTTGGTTTTTAAAATCATTTTTCAAGCTGGTGTTGTAAAGTATTCTAATTTACTGAGATAATGACTTTTAGGTTGTCATTGGCTGTAAGCTACAATCATCAACATTAACAGAAATAAACACTTGAAATAGATCACTGTTTGCAATGACTATAATATATGAATATTTGAGTTTCACTTTTTGTATTGAAGAACTGAAATAAATTAACTTTTTGATGATATTCTAATTTTATGAGAAGGACCTGTATATACTTATAGATAGCGGTATATAGATATAATATTGAAATATCTATCATCTATTTATCTATCACACAAATATAACTACTGACATATTGTTTAAATGAGGTTTCTATGTGATAGATAGATAGATAGATAGATAGATAGATAGATAGATAGATAGATAGATAGATAGATAGATAGATAGATAGATAGATAGTTTGATATGGAGGAGGGAAAGGATGCCAATAAACTCTGCCTTGGTGTGATTTCTGCTGCAATGCTTTGACTGTCATTATACCGATAAAGGGGGCCTTGGGTGTCACTACTGTAGAAAGGGAGGATCGGACATCAGTTTTTGTGGGGACTCTTAATGTACTTTATGGCCTCTCAGAATTTTGTGTCTCTCAAGGTAAAAAAAAAACTTTGGGGATCACTTTTCTATTATAAGGATAAAGGTAGATAATTCAGGACAAAACTGAAACAGGTGATGGTCACAGATAATCTTCGGTACAGATTACAAAGCATACTCACAACAATTTTTATGACATTCAATAGGGAAAGTTTACTAAAGCTAAAACAGTCTTGTAATCTACCGACTTTATCACAGTGGAACATGCTCTCAAATAAATTTGGTGAATGTCTATACTTTTCTAAATTTACACGCATGTACAGCACTTTTAACCCCTCTCTGACATCAGACGTACTATCCCGTCCATGAAACCCGTGCCAATCGGACCATGGACGGGATAGTACGTCATAGGCTTTCAGCTGCGCTCCCGGGTAGAGCGCAGCTAATCGCCGCCGGGTGTCAGCTGATTATCACAGCTGACACCCGTGACTGTGTGTCAGGAGCGGTCACGGACCGCTCCCGGCACATTAACCCCTGGCACACCGCGATCAAACATGATCGCGGTGTACCGGGGGCACAGGGGAGCTCCCTGCGCGCCCCCCTGAGACCCTCAGACCAGCGCGATGTGATCACGCTGTTCTGAGGACTTCCTCCCTCCCAGGACCCGGATCCAAGATGGCCCCGGGGTCCTGGAGGGAGGCGGCTTCCTCAGTGCCTACTGAGAGCAGGCACTGAGAAGCCTGCAGCTATGCCTGTGCGATCGCTGGTGTGACAGAGTGCTGTGCACACTGTCACACCAGCGATGTGATAAAATACAGTGATGTCCCACCCTGGGACAAAGTAAAAAAGTTAAAAAAATAAAAATAAACATGTTTTAAAAAAAATTCCAAAATAAATAAAAAAAAAAAAAATTCCCCAATAAATTCATTTCTACCTGTAAATAAAAAAAACAAAACAATAAAAGTATAAATATTTGGCATCGCCGCGTCCATAACGACCCCCCCTATAAAACTGTCCCACTAGTTAACCCTTTAGTGAACCCCTAAAAAAAATAAAATAAAAACAAAGCAAAAAATCAATGATTTATCATCATACCGCCGAACAAAAAGTGGAATAACACGCGATCAAAAAGACTGAATTAAATAAACATGGTACCGCTGAAAACGTCATCTTGTCCCGCAAAAAACGAGCCGCCATACAGCATCATCAGCGAAAAAATAAAGTTATAGCTCGCAGAATAAAGCGATGCAAAAATAATTATTTTTTATATAAAATTGTTTTTATTCTATAAAAGCGCCAAAACACAAAAAAATTATATAAATGAGGTATCGCCATAATCGTACTAACCCGAAGAATAAAACTGCTTTATCAATTTTACCACATGCGGAACAGTAAAAACACCTCCCCCAAAAGAAATTCATGAATTGCTGATTTTTGTTCATTCTAACCTCTCAAAAATCGATATAAAAAGCGATCAAAAAATGTCATGTGCTCAAAAATGGTACCAATAAAAACGTCAACTCGTACCGCAAAAAATAAGACCTCAATGACCAGTGGGCCAAAATATGCAAAAATTATAGCTCTCAAAATGTGGCGATGCAAAAAACTATTTTTTGCAATAAAAAGCGTCTTTTAGCGTGACAGCTGCCAATCATAAAAACCCGCTATAAATAGTAAATCAAACCCCCTTTTATCACCCCCTTAGTTAGGGAAAAATAATAAAATAAAAAAAATGTATTTATTTCCATTTTCCCCATTAGGGTTAGGGTTGCGGCTAAAGTTAGGGTTAGGGATGGCGCTAAAGTTAGGGTTAGGGTTGGGAGTAGGGTTAGGGGTGTATTAGGGTTAGGTTTGTGGTTAGGGTTGGGACTAGGGTTAGGGTGTGTTGGGGTTAGGGTTGGAGTTAGAATTGGGGGGTTTCTGCTGTTTAGGCACATCAGGGCTCTCCAAATGTGACATGGCGTCTGATCTCAATTCCAGCCAATTCTGCTTTGAAAAAGTCAAACGGTGCTCCTTCACTTCTGAGCTCTATCATGTGCCCAAACAGTAGTTTATCCCCACATATGGGGTATCAGCATACTCTAGACCCCAAGAGTTATTGTGCAATTTGTCCTATTTCTTCTGTTACCCTTGGGAAAATAAAATATTGGGGGCCAAAAAAATCATTTTTGTAAAAAAAAAAATGATTTTTTATTTTTACGGCTGTACTTATAAATTCAAGTTCAAAGTGCTCACCACACATCTAGATAAGTTCCTTGTGGGGTCTATTTGCCAAAATGGGGTCACTTGTGGGGGTTTCCACTGTTTAGGTGCATCAGGGGCTCTCCAAATGCGACATGACGCCCCCAGACCATTCCATCAAAGTGTGCAATCCAAAACGTCACCACTTCCCTTCCGAGCCCCGACGTGTGCCCATACAGTAGTTTTCTCCCACATATTGGGTATCAGCGTACTAAGGACAAATTGGACAACAACTTTTGGGTCCAATTTCTCCTGTTACCCTTGTGAAAATAAAATATTGGGGGCGAAAAAATCATTTTTGTAAAAAAAAAAAAAGATTTTTTATTTTACGGCTGTACGTTATAAACTTTAGTGAAACACCTGGGGGTTCAAAGTTCTCACCACACATCTAGATAAGTTCCTTGAGGGGTCTAGTTTCCAAAATGGTGTCATTTGTGGGGTTTCCACTGTTTAGGCAGATCAGGAGCTCTCCAAACACGACATGGCGTCCAGCCAATTCTGCGTTGAAAAAGTCAAACGGCGCTCCTTCCCTTCCAAAATCTGCCATGCACCCAAACAGTGGTTTACTCCCACATATGGGGTATCAGCGCACTCAGGACAAATTGCACAATAACTTTTGGAGTCTTGTTACCTTGGGAAAATAAAAATTGGGGTGAAAAGATCATTTTTGTGGAAAAAATATGATTTTTTTATTTTACGGCTCTACGTTATAAACTTGTGTGAAGCACTTGGGGTTCAAATTGCTCACCAAAGATCTAGATAAGTTCCTTAGGGGGGTCTAGTTTCCCAAATGGGGTCATTTGTTGGGGGTTTCCACTGTTTAGGCACATCAGGGGCTCTCCAAATGCAACATGGCGTCCAATCTCAATTCCAGCCAATTTTGGTTGGAAAAAGTCAAATGGTGCTCCTTCCATTCCGAGCTCTGCCGTGCGCCCAAACAGTGGTTTACCCCCACATATGGGTATCAGCGTACTCAGGACAAATTGGACATCAACTTTTGTGGTCCAATTTCTCCTGTTACCCTTGGGAAAATAAAAAAATAGTGACTAAAAGATAATTTTTGTGGTAAAAAAATAGGATTTTTATTTTCATGCCCGGGCATTATAAACTTGTGTGAAGCACTTGGGGTTCAAAGTGCTCACCAAAGATCTAGATAAGTTCCTTAGGGGGTCTAGTTTCCAAAATGGGGTCACTTGTGGGGGGTTTCCACTGTTTAGGCTCATCTGGGCACTGCAAACGGAACATGACCCCCATCAACGTCTGCATTCCAAAACGTTACTATTTCCTTTCCAAGCCCTGCCGTGCGCCCAAGCAGTTTCCCCCCCCCCCACATATGGGGTATCAGCGTACTCAGGACAAATTTGACAACTTTTGGGGTCCAATTTCCTTGGGAAAATTCAAAAATTTGGGACTAAAAAATAATTTTTGTGGAAATTTTTTTTTTTTTTTCACACCCAGGCATTATAAACATTTGTGAAACACTTGGGGGTTCAAAGTGCTCACAACAGATCTAGATAAGTACTTTAGAAGGTCTAGTTTCCAAAATGGTGTCACTTGTGGGGGTTTACACTGTTTAGGCGCATCAGAGGTTCTCCAAACGCGACATGGCGTCCAATCTCAATTCCAGCCAATTTAAGTTTGAAAAAGTCAAACGGCGCTCCTTCCCTTACGAGCTCTGCCGTGTGCCCAAACAGTGGTTTTCCCCCACATATTGGGTATTGGCGTACTCAGTAGAAATTGCACAACAACCTTATCTGTCCATTTTCTCCTTTTACCCTTGTGAAATTAAAAAAAAGTTTGTAAAAGATAATTTTTGTGGCTAAAAAGTTAAATATTCATTTTTTCCTTCCACGTTGCTTCAGCTCCTGTGAAGCACCTGAAGGGTTAATAAACTTCTTGAATGTGGTTTTGAGTACCTTGAGGGTGCAGTTTTTAGAATGGTGTCACTTTTGGGTATTTTCTGCCATATAGACCCCTCAAAGTGACTTCAAATATGAGGTGGTCCCTAAAAAAAATGGCTTTGTAAATTTTGTTGTAAAAATGGAAATCGCTGGTCAAATTTTAACCCTTATAACTTCCTAACAAAAAAAAATTTTGGTTCCAAAATTGTGCTGATGTAAAGTAGACATGTGGGAAATGTTATTTCTTAACTATTTTGTGTGATATATTTCTCTGTTTTAAGGGAATAAAATTCAAAGTTTGAAAATTGCAAAAATTCTAAAAAATTTCCCATATTTGCATTTTTTTCAAAAATAAACGCAAGTTATATCGAAGAAATTTTACTTCTATCGTGAAGTACAATATGTCACGAGAAAACAATCTCAGAATCGCGAAGATCCGTTGAAGCGTTCCAGAGTTATAACCTCATAAAGAGACAGTGGTCAGAATTGTAAAAATTGGCCCGGTCATTAACGTGCAAACCACCCTTGGGGGTGAAGGAGTTAAAGGGAACCTTTCAGCAGGATTATGCATAGTAAACTACACACAGTGTCAGGTCGACCCTGTTATACTGAATATGACAATACCTTGGTTGATGAAATCCATCTTGTGGCTGTATCTTTATTTTCAGCTTTGTGTTAATGATATGCTAGTGTCCTAAGGCGGGGTACATGTATGTGGTGCTCTGAATATATATTCGTAATCCAGATTGCTGACAGGTCACTGATCCCTCACTGACCTGCATCCTAGTTTGCATAATGAATACCATCAAATACTGAATAAAAAAAAAATGCTTCTTCAGGCAGGTGCCGCCGCACCTACGCAGTAGCAGCTATCGGTTTGTATAGAGATCCGATAGCTGCTGTTGTACAGGTGCCGGCAGCGCCATATTGCTGCAAAAAAAAAGGTCCCAGACCAGTGGAAGAAGAGTGTGTTGTCTGAGATTCATTGTTCCGCGTTGGCTGGTCATCCCGGGATTTTTGGTACCAGAGACTTAGTGAGTCGGTCCTTTTGGTGGCCTACTTTGTCTCGTGACGTCAGGGACTTTGTGCAGTCCTGTGGGACTTGCTCTCGTTCCAAGCCTTGCTCTCGCTCTAGTAGTTTGTTGATGCCATTACCTGTGCCCAAGAGGCCATGGACCCATATCTCAATGGATTTTATTTTCGACCTTCCTGTCTCTCAGAGAATGACCTTTATCTGGGTAATCTGTGATAGGTTTTCCAAGATGATACATCATGTACCATTACCTAAGTTGCCTTCCTCCTCCGAGTTGGTGCCTTTGTTCCTTCAGCACGTGGTTCGGTTGCACGGCATTCCGGAGAACATTGTGTCTGACAGAGGAGTCCAGTTTGTTTCCAGATTTTGGAGGACATTTTGTTCTAAACTTGGTGTTAGATTATCTTTCTCCTCTGCATTTCATCCTCCGACCAATGGACAAACCGAGAGAACAAACCAGACATTGGAGACTTATTTGAGATGTTTTGTGTATGCTGATCAAGATGACTGGGTCTTTTTTTTGCCTTTGGCTAAGTTTGCTCTTTATAATAGGGCTAGCTCTGCCACCTTGATGTCTCCATTTTTCTGCAATTCTGGGTTTCACCCTCGATTTTCTTCAGGACAGGCGGAGGCTTCTGTCTGTCCGGGTGTTGACTCTGTTGTGGAGCGAATGCAGCAGATTTGGGACCAGGTAGTGGAGAGGTTGTCTCTCTCTCAAGAGAAGGCCCAGCGGTTTGCCAACCGGCATAGGACTGATGGTCCTCGGTTTAAAGTGGGGGACTTGGTTTGGTTGTCCTCAAGAAATATCCCTATGAGGGTTGCATCTCCAAAGTTTAAGCCTAGGTTCATTGAACCTTATAACATCATGGAGATTGTTAATCCCGGTTCCTTCCGTTTGCTACTTCCAGGGACATTTAAGTCCATAATGTGTTCCACAAGTCCTTATTGAAGAGGTTTGTCGAGTCAGTGGTTCCTATGGCTGCGCCTCCTGACCCTGTTTTGGTTGAGGGCAATCTGGAGTATGTGGTTGAGAAAATATTGGATTCTCGGTTTTCTAGACAGAAACTCCAGTGTTTGGTTAAGTTGAGAGGTTATGTTCAGGAGGACAATTCTTGGGTGTTTGCTTCAGACATCCATGCTAGGAGACTGATCCGTGCCTGTCACCGAGCTCATCCTGATCGCACAAGTGAGGGTTCGGTGACCCCTTCTCAAGGGGGGACTGTTGTGAATGAGCAGAGTCTCCCTCTGGTGGTTATAGACAGTACTGAACCTTCCAGAAGGAATGGCAATCTGGGATCACGGACTGGACTGATATAAGGGAGGTTCCCTCCCATGATGGTCGCCGGTGATCAATTGTTCTGGTCTCAATTGTGGTTCCTGGTTCATTTGGAAGTTTGCTGGTGTCTTGCCTTCATCTGCTGCTTTCAGATAAGATATTTTCTGCTTTCTTTTTGTGCTTGCTATTTGCATTGTTTTCTGCACATTTGTGGAGGACAGCCAGGTCCCCTCCTGGGGCCTGAGCTCCTCACAGTTTGTCTGTAGCCACTGTTGTTTTTGCATTTGCTTTTTCCTGCTTTTTCAGCGGCTGCAGCTTGGTTTTGTTCACACTGAGATCTGATTTAGTGGGTGGCGAGATTGTGTGATCTCAGTATTTTTGTAATCAGAATTGTTGGATTTTTGTAGGGTTTTCTGGGTTGCAGAAAGTAATCTCTCCTGTCCTTTCCTATTTAGTCTGCTTGTGGCCCCAGCGTTTGCTCAATCTGTTTTCTGTCTGCGTTTGTGTTTTCATCTTGTCTAACTGCCATTATATGTTTGGGGGCTGCCTATTCCTTTGGGGCTCTGTTATGGAAATTTAATTAGGATAAATCTATCCTGCAGTGTTTGCTGCTGCTGTTCCCAATCTTAGACTAAATTTTTTTTTTTGAGCGCTCAGACGAAATGAGGACTGTCCACACGGAAGTGTCAGTATAACAGTTCGTCAAGACCAACAGTTTATTATTCATTCAAGGTTTTATACTTTTACAAAAAGGGGCTGGTTATTCAATTAACATACAATTAAAAGCTGCTAGATTATTGGCTATTTTAGTATAAGTATGATAATTATGATAAAAGGGCTGAAGTAGCAGATTTATTGTTCTTTGCCCCAGTTTTCCTACGTGACCAGCAAAGAAAATAATAGATATCTACCCAGACCTTCTGTCTTTGTTTCCCTTCTTTGTGTCCTTGGTAAAAAGTCCCTATGAGCTATCTTTTGCAGCAGCCTGACTTATGTAGGCCAGGGGTCATTTCTTAAGCAACTGATTATAGCTTGTGTCAGCTTTACATAGATATGTGTTAGCACAGGATTTTTAGCAAGTGAGATCTATGCATATACATAGAATATTTAGAATACATATATATTTCCATGACAGCTCTTCTCCGGGAAGTTAGCTTTTCTGTTTCTATCTTTAGGTATAGCTAGCTCTCAGGCTGTGACGAGGCTTCTAGGATCAACGTAGGAACGCTCCACGGCTACCT
The DNA here is from genome assembly GCA_033576555.1 of Oophaga sylvatica. Lineage (NCBI taxonomy): Eukaryota > Metazoa > Chordata > Amphibia > Anura > Dendrobatidae > Oophaga > Oophaga sylvatica. The sequence goes on along the minus strand of JARQOD010000945.1, from coordinate 41,214 downwards.
CTAGTTGTGTGGTTAGTTCAGGTTTCTGCAACCCATTAGTTACCAACATCTCAGGTGTTCGGCTGCCTTGCTGTTTTTCCTGTCCTCCTCAGCTACCGTACATAACATAACAGCTGCCATTATCACGGCGAATCAGCCGAAGTGTGAAACTCTGTAATGTGCACCATCTTAGGAGATTTTGCTGGACTGTTCTTCATGTTATCTGCCTGTTTTGCGGTTCAATAAAGCATTGCCACAATGTGTTACACTCATCCTGTATTGTCTGAGTAGTGTTATGCCCACATTAAAAGGGAGAGTGGGCGTTCGGTGGGACGAATCCTTGGTCCATGCGGTTCTGGCTAGCGGACCTGGGATGGTCGCATCATGGCACCATCCAGGTTGAAAACTATCTTCAGACATGGATTACAGAGTGGGACAGAACGACAGACAGGTGAGGGACATAGTTGTTTTTTATTTCTGTTTTATTACAGGAGACGAGGATTCAGTGGAATGGGAGATGACATGACTATGGTTTAATTTATAATCATTAAATGTCATTATTTCAATTAAAAGACTTTATTCTGGCTTCTGTGCTTATTTACAATATAACTATAGGATTTTACAGATGCCTCTCCATTACTAAGCCTTGACGTCACCGGACAATACAAAGGTGACATCAACCCGACAGATATGAACCTCACTTGCCACCGCCACAAGACAAGTGGGAAGAGCCAGGCAAAGCGCCAGAATTGGCCCATCTAATAGATGTGCCTTTTCTGGGTGGCTGCGGGCTGCTATTTTTAGGCTTGGGGGGTGGCCAGTATCCATGGCTCCTTACCAGTCTGAGAATACCAGCCACCAGCTGTCTGCTTTAATTTGGTTGGTTGCCAAAAATAGGAGCGGGACCCCATGCAGTATTTTTAAATTTATTTAAATCATTAAAAAAACGTATTGTGAACCCCTCTATTGTTGATAACCAGCCTTGCTAAATGCTGACAGCTGAGGGTTGCGTGGCTTGTTATAAAAAAAACAGGGGAACCCGCGTCATTATTTTAAATGATTTACTTCTTTTAAGACTCATGGCACAGCACTGAGCTCAGGGAGTTCACTACAGTTCACTGTGAGAAATATCTCACCGTGAAATGCTGTGAACTCAGCACTGCCCGTAAGACTTTCTCCCTGTGCTAGCGGTGATCTCACAGAGGTCACTGCAGTACATTTGCCCTGCTAGGAATGCAGCCTCATTGACTGGTGGTAACACTTGATGACATCACCACTAGTCACTGATGCTGTGCTGGCAGCAGCTCATTCATCGGTGGTCTCAGCCTGGACGGTCGTATCTTGGCACTGTCCAAGTTGAAAACTATTTATCCCCAGACATGGATTACGGCATGAGAAAGAATGTTGGACATTGTGAGGGATATGGTTGTTTTTTATTTTTGTTTATTACAGAAGATGAGTGATTCAATGGAATGGGCGTTAGGTGTCATATAACTGTTTGTTATTTTTAAATAGAAAAAGTAAAAGTGTGTTTTGTTTTATTTAAAATAAAAGCCTATACTTGCTGTGTGTTTAATTACAATACAACTCTAGGATTAATAATGGATAGGTGTGTTATAGATGCCTCTCCATTAGTAAGCAGTGGGCTTGATTTCACGTAGAATACAAAGGTTACACCAAACCCACAAATATGAACCTTCCTTGCCACCACTACAGGGCAAGAGGGAATAACCATGCAAAGCGCCAGAATTGGTGAATCTAATAGATGCGCCTTTTCTGGGTGGCTGTGGGCTTATTTTTAGGCTGGGCAGCATCCATGGTCCCTTACAAGCCTTAGATTACCAGCCTCAGATGTCTGCTTTGGTTTTTATTGGTTGCCAAAAATGGGGAAAACCCCACGCTGTTTTTTTTTTTTTTTTAATTAATTTAGACCACAGACACCGGCTGATGGATACTCCCCATCAGCTGCCGCCTGCTCTCGCTGTTATTAGCGGTAACAAGCGTCGGCTGATGGGAGCAGTAGTTCCATCAGCCGATGCCAGTGACCGGAGTTAAACCTTTTACCTCCGATCACAGCGGGCTGACGCTGTCATTTGATTGCGTGAGTACCGCGGCTGTCTGACCAGCGGTAATAAATTTTACCGCCGATCAGAAGCAGTGTTTGCCGCGTTGTCATGCATATGACAGCGTGTCAAACACCGGATGCTTTGGCCCAGTTCTGTTCAGGTACCCAGACCAAAACTTTTCTCTACTGGTCACCTATGTATGAAGTACTGCTGAGAGTTGATCGTACAGTTCAATCTCTCTCTTTGCCTTATTACACTGTTAATAATTATTTTCTCTCACATAATAAATATGCCAGTACAAGCATTGAAATGCGTCGTGAATAAAACATTTTTTTACTCTCATCTTTTCTGATGAAACAATTTACTCCAGCAGTGCAGTCTACCTTACATGTTCATCCAACTGGAACCAATGTCTTTGGATTCATCACCATCCACGAGGCTGCAGCTGTTTTTCTTCATGCCTACACAGTAGTTGTGACGGCAACAACTCCATGAGGTGAGCGTAACCAGCACTCTCCTACTGTCCCCTCCATTGGGTATCGCCCTATTGTCTCCGCATTTTAGATTTATTCATGTTTTATTAATTGCACAAATGTACAGTCAATTTTTATTGGTTTGTTACAAGACATGTAATGCTTGGTGTATTTTCCTGCAATATATTGTATCTTGAACATTTTGCTTTTATTAATTCAATAAAATGTTTCTTAAAAAAAAGTTAGTAAAACAGATTTTAGTTTTATTAATTTTTAGGAGTGTAAACAATTCCAAACAAAAAGATAAACAGTTTTTAATCAAAAACAGTTTGTAGAATATTGATTGACAAGTGATACAAACTTGTGTCGAATCATTGCACATCCCCATCCAACTAAGCCCCATCCCTTCCCAGTGTAGAATCATTGCACCCCCATCCCAACTAAGCCACCCCTTCCCAGTGCAGAACTAACCTAGTTTTACAATATATTTTTATGATACAAATTGTAAAATAAAGAACACATGGCTCCCTGCACCGCAGAGATCTAAACGGTAATTATAAATAGGAGATGCTACTAAAAGACGTTAACAAGCCTGTCTAGCAGTCATCTTTTATCACAGCACGATAAGAGTAAGAACAGTTTTAAATATTCTTTTCAATTACTAATAATACTTAACTGGTCATCAGACTGCCATACTGTAAGAGGAAAACTCAATATATTTTACATATATATATATATATATCTAGCCTGAATTTCCACATGCATAACTCATTGATTCATTCATAAAGAATAACCTTAAATGGCTTTGGTTTGCATTGTGTCCTGCAAACAGCACTGTAGAATGCCCACAGATTATTTGGAAAATCAGGAATACTGCTGTTCCTTGTTGAATTAAGAATTCCAATGCAGACTACATACAATACTGTACAGATTAGCTGGGGCAGAGGGACGCCCAGGGATTCCATGCCATTCCAGGTAATATCTTTTGTGCCATTTATTCCTTGTGTGCTGAGTCTTTGTACATTTCGCATGTGTGGGTTATTGTTTCTACTTGGGATCTTTGAATTAATTTTCGTGCATGCTGTTATGGCGGCTGAATTAAAAAATAGTTGCATTTTCCCAACCCTCTAGCTTTCACATGCATATTCCATGATTGTTTATCATGGCTGAGAAAGCCATTTGCACAAGTTTGGGATATCTGACATCGCATCAGTATCAGGTCTCATAAGATTGGGGCACCAAGCCCCTGTCCATGAAATTGGTCCGCTGTGCGCTCCGTAGCCGGTCACGTGTTTCGACATGTGACAGTGAAATCACACAAGGTCCTGCAGCTTGTCTGCACCTTGCTGGTTTTACTATACAGACCGCGCCGACGCGTATTGCTTTAAATGAGTGTATGAATGCGTGTATCAAGCCACGCCCATTCCATATATCAACCTATCACTAAGCATCTTTGATTTCACCAGAGCCATTTAAAAGATGAAAGCTGAGCTGATTGGTTGCTATGAGCAACAGTTTCCTTGCAACAAATCACTAAGCATCTTTCATTTCACCAGAGCTGTTTAAAATTTGACAACTGAGCTGTGATTGGTTGCTATGAGGAATCGGAGAAATCTAGCATCCCCGAGAACATAAGCTCCCCAGAAAGGAACAGAGAGCACATGACAGAAATAAATCACCCCCTCCTCTATTACTGCAGCGCTCTTTTGTTAGAAAATCGCATTATCAGTGGCCGCACACAACAGAGGCACACTGCCAAGTTACATAACAGCACATCTCCAGGAACTCGATGCTCAGCGCCACCCGGATCGGGACTATGGGATGGAGGATGTGTAATGGGTATATGTGCACTGGACTATAGGATGGAGAATAATCATTATAATTTGCTACAATTAACCACAATTAGTTACTATACCCGGGAAATGCCGGGCTCTTCACTAGTATATAAGTAAAAATCAATTGTAATTGTTGGAGCTGGTATAAGGAGGAAGGAATAGATAGCTGCGAAACAGGACCACAGCCACAGTAGTCATAGGTTATAAAGTAACTACCGTATATACTAGAGTATAAGCCGAGATTTTCAGCCCATTTTTTAGGGCTGAAAGTCCCCCTCTCGGCTTATACTCGAGTCATATACAGGGGGTTGGCGGGGGAGGCGGAGCAGTAGCTGTGCTATATACTCACCTCCTCCTGGCACGGTCTCTGCAGCCCCTGCTCTTCTCCCGCGGTCTCCGGCGCCTGTGTTCAGCGGTCAGGTGGTACAGCTCATTAAAGTCATAAATATGCACATATTCATGACTTTAATGAGCGGTACTACGTGACCGCTGAACACTGGCACCGGAGACCGCGGGAGAAGAGCAGGGGCTGCAGAGACCGTTCCGGTGGGAGGGTGAGTATAAGGGATACTCACCTGTCCCGTTCCACCGCTGCTCGCCGCTGTGTCCTCGCGTCCTCTCTAGCCTATGAATGATCAGGCAGAGGGCGCGATGACGCAGTTTGTGCGCGCCGCGCCCTCTGTCTGGGCATTCACTGCTGGAGGACCTGGAAGACAGCGGTGCTCAGCGGTGGACCGGGTGACAGGTAAATATGTCAGGTGCTGGGGTCCTGAGCGAGCGGTGACACCGGCACCTGTCCCCTATAGCGCGCCGGTGTCCCCGCCTGCTCAGGACACCAGCACCTGGCCCCCAGCGACGAGAGGGGAGTATGTCATTTTTTTTTTTGGTTGCAGCAGCTGCGGCACCATAAGGGACCTATACTATGGAGCATCTATGGGGGCATAATCTATGGAGCATCTATAGGGACATAATCTGTGGGGGCATAATCTATGGAGCATCTATGGGGGCACAATCTATGGAGCATCTATGGGGGCACAATCTATGGAGCATCTATGGGGGCACAATCTATGGAGTATCTATGGGGGCACAATCTATGGAGCATCTATGGGGCATAATCTATGGAGCATCTAGGGGGCATAATCTATGGAGCATCTTGTGGGGCATAATCTATGGAGCATCTATGGGGGCACAATATATGGAGCATCTATGGAGGCACAATCTATGGAGCATCTTGTGGGGCATAATACATGGGACAGCATATGGGGCATAATCTCATTTTCCACCCTAGGATTATACTCGAGTCGATAAGTTCTCCCAGTTTTTTTTGTGGCAAAATTAGGGGGGTCGGCTTATACTCAAGTATATACGGTTATTTACGTGACAATGCTCTTCCAGAATAAGACAAACGGGATACAAACAATACTCAGCAGGGCTCGGGGAGGTCCGCAGAAAAATACACAAGAGAAGTGCTGGCATTAGGGTAGTGTACGGCTCCACAGGAAATATGCATAAAACATTTAGTCAGTGCAATAAGTGGTGACACTAAATAATAACCAAAGGGTAATAATATATCAAGAGAGAGTTACCTCATAAGCCTCAAGGTGATGTTAAGCTGCGGTATACTTTAAATGTCCATCCGCTCTCCCAATACCTTCCGCTCCATCCCGGCGTTGATTGGAGACAGCTGGTAAGTCGGAGCGGTGGAGTAGGGATGCTGTCCCGGCCGTTGACGAATGCTCCTTGCTGCTCTTCGGTGCTGCGCCGACGTGTTATCAGTAGAAGGACATTTAAAAGTTTAACACAGCATAACATCACCATGAGGTTTATGAGGTAACACTCTCTTGATTTATTATTACCCTTTCTTTATTATTCTCTGGGACCACTTATTAAACTAAGTGTTTTTTATATGTTAACCGGGGAACCTTTAACCCCTTACTGACATCAGGCGTACATTTACACTGATGTCAGTATCCCCACCTTTAAAGTGGGCTCCAGTGGTGAGCCCACATCTTTCCCAAGACATGTCAGCTGTTTTGAACAGTTGAGATGTGCCCGCAATAGCCGCGGGTGAAACTTCGATCCACCTGTGACTATTAACTAGTTAAATGCCGCTGTCAAACGCTGACAGCGGCATTTAAATGGCGCTTCTGGCAACTGTGCCGGAAATACTCACACCGGTGACCTGCGTCACGTAATCGTGGGTCACCGATGTGTTGGCATGACAACCCGAGGTCTCCTGGACACCTCTATGGTTGTCGATGCGGCTTGCTGTGAGCGCAACCCAGTGGTCGGTGCTCATAGCATATCAGTAATTCAGCTACATGGAGGCGAACTGATTACCTCTCCCTGCAAACCTCTGGTGTCTATTCAGCGTTTCTAACAGTGCTGTCTCAGGGCAGAGCGCAGATGATGTCATTGCAGTGAGCCATTTGCTCTGATCAGTCACAGTGCAGAGAGCCAGAAAATGGCGAAATTGAAGAGTCAGGACCTGCGGCCAGCGAGGAGAGATGAGCATTTGATTTTTTATGTATAGAGAAATATACGGGGCCCATTCTCTATGGAGCATTATATGGGGGCCCATTCTGTATAGAGCATTATTTGGGACACTTTCTGTATGGAGCAATATATAAAGCTTAATCTGTACGGAGCATTATATGGGACCCATTCTGAATGGAGTAATATATACGCAAATTCTGTATGGAGTACTGTATGGGGCCAATTTTTCTATGGAGCAATATATGTTGCCTTTTTTTGTAAGAAGTAATATATGGGGTCCATTTTGTATGAAGCATTATGGTGTCCATTCTGTATGAAGCAACATATGGGGCCCATTCTGAGTGGAGTACTGTATGGGGCCAGTTTTGTATGGAGTAATATATGGTGCCCCTTTTTGTATAAAGTAATATATGGGGCCCATTCTGTATGGAGAAATATATAAGGCTCATTCTGTATGGAATATTATATGGAGCCTATAGTGTATAGAGCAATAAATGGGGCCCATTCTGTATGCAGTAATATATGGGGCCCATACTGTATGGAGCAATATATCGGGCCCATTCTGAATGGAGCATTATATGGGGCCCATTCTGAAAGGGGTATTATATGTGGCCCATTCTGAAAGTAGTAATATATAGAGTCCATTCTGTGTGGAGTAATGTATGGGGCCAATTTTGTATGGAGTAATACATGGTGCCCCTCTTTGTGTAAAGTAATATATGGGGCCCATTCTCTATGCAGTAATATATGGGGCCCATACTGTATGGAGCAATATATCGGGCCCATTCTGAATGGAGCATTATATGGGGCCCATTCTGAAAGGGGTATTATATGTGGCCGATTCTGAAAGGAATAATATATGGAGCCCATTCTGTATGGAGTAATATATGGTGCCCCTTTTTGTATAAAGTAATATATGGGGCCCATTCTGTATGGAGCAATATATAAGGCCCATTCTGTATGGAATATTATATGGAGCTCATAGTGTATAGAGCAATATATGGGGCCCATTGTGTATGGAGTATTATATGGGGCCCATTTTGTTTGGAGCAATATATAAGGCCCATTTTGTATGGAGCCCATAGTGTATAGAGCAATATATGAGGCCAATTCTGTATGGAGTAATATATGGGGCCCGTTATTCTGTATGGAGCATTATATGGGGGCCATTATTCTGTATGGACCATTAAATGAGGGCCATTATTCTGTGTGAACCATTTTATGGGGTTCATTTTTCTGTATGAAGCAATATATGGGGCTCATCATACTGTATGGAGAACTATGTGGTACCCATAATACTGTATGGAGGACTATATGGTCTAGTCTCAAATGAAAACTTTTGATTTACCCCAGGGCACGCACGCACATAGGAAATGGGCCCCATATATTTCTCCATACAAAAAAAATAAGCAAATACTCATCTCCCTTCGGTGGCCGCATGTCTGCACTCCTCAGCGTCGCTGTCTTTTGGTTCTATGCACAGTGACTACTTAGAGCAGAGGGAGCACTGTAGTTACATCATCGCTCCCTCTGAGAAGACATCAGATATTTTTGGGGAGAGATAAGTATTGCAAGTGCTGGGGGCCTGAACAAGTAGGGGCCCACTTGCGTGCGCTGGCACCGGACTCTCTCTACTCACGGGCACCATAGATTGCCGATGTCGACGGCAAATGGGCCCCCTTGCTTACTGAGAGCCCCGGCACTTGGCGGTGACTCCAGCCCTGTATGAGGTCTGTAATTACAAGGGAGTAGAGTAGGATCTGATATTCCCACTTTCCCTCCACTCCTTTCCACCTGGGACGTATCCATACATCCCTGTGACCTGTGCCTTATCGACCTGGTAGGTTTGGCTACGTCACATCTTTAATGCGGCACCGCGACCGCTGTTGCGGTACTATCATTAAAATTCCGGTGCTGTTCAATTATGTGGTGCCCAAAATACTGTATGGAGGACTATACTGTCCACTCTAAAATGAAAACTTTTGATTTCACCAGGGGATGCACTGTGTGCTGTGAGGATTAACCGGTTTCTGAGTTATTTCAGAATTTACAATAGATATCACTTACATAATGTAAGAAGCAAAATCTTTGGCATTGTACCATACCTATATTTCTCTGCCATATCTGTGCATCATGAATCATGGTGTGTGTTAAAGGGGCTCTCTGAGACTCTTTTGCTTGGGGCCCAAGAAAACCTGGAGCCAGCCCTGACCTCAGATGAGATACCCCATTCCCTTGTAATTGCAGCACTCAGATCACAGGTCTGCAATTACAAGGGTGAGGGAGTGGGGAAGATTTCGGATAGAAGATCTGAAATCAATTACAAAAGTACTCCATAACAGTGCCTCATCCACAGATTCCCACTTCATCCCCATTAAAATAATATTTTTTATTTTATTAAAAGTTTTAGCTCATTAAAAAACTTGTGTAAGTCTTATAAAGTGAAAAATACAATATATATATATATATATATATATATATATATTTTACAATACAAAAGGAAATGTGTCATATTTAAAGAGTTGATCCACTACATTGCGTAAAGCGCCCATCGATTTAAACTTTTTAAATAGGCATTTTTGTAAATACCTGATGTTGCCATATGTGCCTATTAACGGCGGTATCGCTGTTTGCTCAGACCAGATTATGTCATCCTGGCTGAGGCCATGGGTAATAGCGACGTATGGATCTGTCCAAGGTGGGAAATGGTTAAAGGGGGGAGGGAAAGAGGGTGCATCAGATTCAGATCAGAACCTCCATACTGTATGGAGAAATATATGGGGCCCATTCTGTATGCAGTAATATATGGGGCCCATTCTGCATGCAGCATTATATGGAGCCCATTCTGTATGGAGAAATATATGGGGCCCATTCTGCATGGAGCATTATATGGGGCCCATTCTGTTTGGAACAATATATAAGACCCATTCTGTATAGAATAATATATGGAGGCCATACTGTATAGGGCAATATATGGGGCCCATTCTCTATGGAGTAATATATGGAGCCCATTCTGCATGGAGCATTATATGGGACCCATACTGTATTGAGCATTATATGGGGCCTATTTTGTATGGAGTATTATATGGGACTTATTCTGTATGGAGTAATATATGGGGCCCGTTATGTATGGAGTATTATATGGGGCTCATTCTGTATGAGGCATTATAGGGGGCCTATTTTGTAAGGAGTATTAAATGGGGCTCATTCTGTATGGAACATTATATGGAGCCCATTATGTATGGAGTATTATATGGGGCCCATTCTTTATGGAGCATTATATAGGGCCCATTCTGAGTCGAGCGTTATATGGGACCCATTCTGAAAGGAGTATTATATGTGGCCCATTCTGTGTGGAGTACTGTATGGGGCCAATTTTGTATGGAGCAATATATGGGGCCCATTCTGTATGGAGCAATATATAAGGCCCATTCTGTATGGAATATTATACGGAGCCCATAGTGTATAGAGCAATATATGGGGCCCATTCTGTATGGAGTAAGATATGGGGCTCATACTGTATGGAGCAATATATAGGGCTCATTCTGTATGCAATAATATATAGGGCCCATTCTGTATGGAGTATTATATGGGGCTCATACTGTATGGAGTAATACATGGAGCTACTTCTGTATGCAGTAATATATGGGTCTCATTCTGTATGCAGTAACATATGGAGCCCATTCTGTATGGAGTATTATATGGGGCCCATTCTGTATGGAGCATTATATGGGGCTCATTCTGTATAGAGTATTATACAGGGCCCATTCTGTATGGAGTATTATATTGGGCTCATACTGTATGGAGTAATACATGGAAGCTACTTCTGTATGCAGTAATATATGGGTCTCATTCTGTATGCAGTAACATATGGAGCCCATTCTGTATGGAGTATTATATGGGGCCCATTCTGTATGGAGTATTATATGGGGCCCATTCTGTATGGAGTATTATATAGGGCCCATTCTGTATGGAGTATTATATGGGGCTCATACTGTATGGAGTAAATACATGGAGCTACTTCTGTATGCAGTAATATATGGGTCTCATTCTGTATGCAGTAACATATGGAGCCCATTCTGTATGGAGTATTATATGGGGCCCATACTGTATGGAGTAATACATGGGGCCACTTCTGTATGCAGTAAAATATGGTGCCCATTCTGTATGGAGTAATATATGGGGATCATTCTGTATGCAGTAACATATGGAGCATTATATGAGGCCCATTCTTTACACAGCATTATATGGGGTCCACTCTGTATGGAGCATTGTATAGGGCCTATTCTGTATGGATCATTATAACGGCCCATTATTCTGTCTGAAGCATTATATGGAGCTCATACTGTATGGAGCATTATATGGGGCTCATTCTGTATGGAGTACTATATGGAGCCCATCATGTATGGAGTGTTATATGGGGCCTATTGTGTATGGAGTAATATATGGGGCCCATTCTGTATGGAACAATTAATCATGTCCATTCTGTATAGCAGATTATATGGGGCATACTGGAATATGGGCATATATATGGCCCATTTTATGGATCATAATAGGGCCCAATTCTGATGAGCATTATATGGGCCCATACTGTATGAGCATTATATGGGGCCTATTTTGTATGGAGTTTTATATGGGACTATTCTTTATGGAGATTATATAGGGCCCATTCTGATGGAGCATTATATGGGACTCATTCTGAGAGGCATTATATGGGGCCATTTGAAAAGGGGCAATTAATGGGGCCATTCTGTTGGTACTTATGGGGCCAATTTGTATGGAGTATATATGGGGCCCATTCTTTATGGAGCATTATATAGGCCCATTCTAACAGCAGTTATATGGGATCCCATTCTGAAGGATATTATAGGGCCCATTCTGTATGGATCATTATAGGGGCCAATTTCTGTATGAAGCATATATGGGGCCATACTGTATGGACATATTATTATAGGCCCTATTTGTATGGAGATTATATCGGGCCATGATGGAGTAAATATATGGGGCCATTCTGTATGGAGTTAACATCAGGTGTTCTGTATGACTGCATATATGGGCTACGATTATGGTATGCATATATATATAAGGGCCCATTCTATATGAGATTATATGGGCCTATACTGTATGGGATAATGGGCCTACTTTTGTATGGGTATTATATGGGTTATTCTGTAATGCAGTAATATGGGCCCATTATGTATGGAGTTTATATGGGACCCAATCTGTATGGAATTATATGGGGCCATTCTGTTGAAACTTATAAGGCACATTTCTATGGAGTATTATATGGAGCCATACTGTATGAGAATATCATGGGAGTCCATTCTGCATGGAGAATTATATGGGTCCATTCTGTATGAACATAATATAGAGCCCATTCTGTATGAGTATTATATGAGGGCCCATTCTGTATGGAGTAATATATGGGGCCCATTCTGTATGGAGTATTATATAGGGCCCATTTGTATGGAGTATTATATGGGGCTCATTCTGTATGGAGTAATAATGGGCTACTTCTGTATGGCAGTAATATATGGGGTCTCATTCTGTTATGCATGTAACATATGGGCCATTCTGTATGGAGTATTATATGGGGCCCATTACTGTATGGAGTAATACATGGGGCCCATTCTGTATGGACAATATATGGTGCCCATTCTGTATGGAGTTTTATGGGACTCATTCTGTATGCAGTAATCATATGGGCCATTTATGAGGCCATCTTAACATGATATGGGGCCAAATCTGTATGGAGTAATTATAGGGCCATTCTGTATGGACAATATTATAAGGCCCATATTCTGTCTGAAAATTATATGGAGCCATATGTATGGAGCATTATATGGGGCCCATTCTGTATGGAGTAATATATGGAGCCCATATGTATGGAGTATTATATGGGCCATTCTGTATGATAATATATGGGCCCATTCTGTATGGAGTATTACATATGGCCATACTGTATGAGCATTATATGGGGCTACATTGAATATGGCATATATATAGGGCCCATTTGTATGCATAAATATGGAGCCCATTACTTATGAGCATTATATGGGGCCCATACTGTATGGAGCATTATATGGGGCCTATTTTGTATGGATATTATATGGGGTCCATTCTTATGAGAGCATATATGGGCCCATTCTGATGGAGCATTAAATGGGACCCATTCTGAAAGAGTATTATATGGGCCCACTCTGAAAGGACAATGTATGGGGCCCAGTCTGTGTGGAGTAATTATGGGGCATTTGTATGGAGTAATATATGGGCCCATTCTTATGGAGCATTATATGAGGCCCATTCTTTACACAGCATTATATGGGGTCCTCTGTATGGTGCATTATATAGGGCCCATTCTGTATGGATCATTATAAGGGGCCCATTATCTGTTGAAGCATTATATGGGCTCATACTGTATGGAACTATTATATATGGGGCATATTTGTATGGAGCATTATATGGGCTCATTCTGTATGGAGTAAAATATGGGGCCTATTCTGTATGGAGCATTACATCAGGTCGATTCTGTATACTGCATTATATGGGGTCCACTGTGTAGTATGGAGCATTATATAAGGCCCATTTTGTATGGATCATAAGGGGCCCATTATTCTATATGAAGCATTATATGGAGCCCATACTGTATGGAGCATTATATGGGGCCTATTTTGTATGGAGTATTATATGGGGCTTATTCTGTATGGAGCATTATATGGGGCCTATTAAGTATGGAGTTTTAAATGGGACCCAATCTGTATGGAGAATTATATGGGGCCCATTCTGCTTGGAAAAACTTATAAGGCACATTCTCTATGGAGTATTATATGGAGCCCATACTGTATGAAGAAATATATGGGGTCCATTCTGCATGGAGCATTATATGGGGCCCATTCTGTTTGGAACAATATATAAGGCCCATTCTGTATAGAGTAATATATGGAGGCCATACTGTATAGAGCAATATATGGGGCCTCCAAATTTCCATTCTATGGGGAATATAATATTATGGAGCATTATATGGGGCCTATTTTGTATGGAATATTATATGGGGCTTATTCTGTATGGAGTAATATGTGGGGCCCATTATGTATGGAGTATTATATGGGGCTCATTCTGTATGAGGCATTATAGGGGGCCTATTTTGTAAGGAGTATTAAATGGGGCTCATTCTGTATGGAGTATTATATGGAGCCCATTATGTATGGAGTATTATATGGGGCCCATTCTTTATGGAGCATTATATAGGGCCCATTCTGAGAGGAGCGTTATATGGGACCCATTCTGAAAGGAGTATTATATGTGGCCCATTCTGTGTGGAGTACTGTATGGGGCCAATTTTGTATGGAGTAATATATGGGGCCCATTCTGTATGGAGCAATATATAAGGCCCATTCTGTATTGAAAATTATACGGAGCCCATAGTGTATAGAGCAATATATGGGGCCCATTCTGTATGGAGTAAGATATGGGGCTCATACTGTATGGAGCAATATATAGGGCACATTCTGTATGCACTAATATATAGGGCCCATTCTGTATGGAGTATTATATGGGGCCCATACTGTATGGAGTAATATATGGAGCTACTTCTGTATGCAGTAATATATGGGTCTCATTCTGTATGCAGTAACATATGGAGCCCATTCTGTATGGAGTATTATATGGGGCCCATACTGTATGGAGCATTATATGGGGCCTATTTTGTATGGAATATTATATGGGGCTTATTCTTATGCAGTAACATATGGAGCCCATTCTGTATGGAGTATTATATGGGGCCCATACTGTATGGAGTAATACATGGGGCCATTTCTGTATGCAGTAAAATATGGCGCCCATTCTGTATGGAGTAATATATGGGGATCATTCTGTATGCAGTAACATATGGAGCCCATTCTGTATGGAGCATTATATGAGGCCCATTCTTTACACAGCATTATATGGGGTCCACTCTGTATGGAGCATTATATAGGGCCCATTCTGTATGGATCATTATAAGGGGCCCATTATTCTGTCTGAAGCATTATATGGAGCTCATACTGTATGGAACATTATATGGGGCTCATTCTGTATGGAGTACTATATGGAGCCCATCATGTATGGAGTGTTATATGGGGCCTATTGTGTATGGAGTAATATATGGGGCCCATTCTTTACACAGCATTATATGGGGTCCACTCTGTATGGAGCATTATATAGGGCCCATTCTGTATGGATCATTATAAGGGGCCCATTATTCTGTCTGAAGCATTATATGGAGCTCATACTGTATGGAACATTATATGGGGCTCATTCTGTATGGAGTACTATATGGAGCCCATCATGTATGGAGTGTTATATGGGGCCTATTGTGTATGGAGTAATATATGGGGCCCATTCTGTATGGAGCATTACATCAGGTCGATTCTGTATACAGCATTATATGGGTTCACTGTAAGTATGGAGCATTATATAAGGCCCATTTTGTATGGATCATAATAAGGGGCCCATTATTCTATATGAAGCATTATATGGGGCCCATACTGTATGGAGCATTATATGGGGCTTATTTTGTATGGAGTATTATATGGGCTTATTCTGTATGGAGCATTTTATGGGGCCTATTAAGTATGGAGTTTTATATGTGACCCAATCTGTATGGAGAATTTTATGGGGCCCATTCTGCTTGGAAAAATTTGTAAGGCACATTCTATATGGAGTATTATATGGAGCCCATTCTGTATGGAGAAATATATTGTTAAGGGCCTGCAGAACCCACCTAATAGATATTAAGGAGAGGTGCGTTGCAGCCCGGGGTCCACCGTGCAGGCAGAGTCTGCTGCTAGAAAGATGGCGCAAATAGGCAGTATGAGCGAACTCTGTTATCCCGCAGAATCGCAGATGTAAACGCCGTAGCACTATATGGCGGTATGGGCGAACTCTGTTATTCCACAGAGTCGCTAACTAAAATGCTGCAGCGCTATATGGCGATATAAGCGGACTCTATTAATTCATCACAGCCGCTGTGACAAAGAGTGTGTCCTGTCAGACTCACAGGGACACAGATGACTGCTAAGCAGATTGCAGTCTATGGTCATGCAATCAGAAAACAAGCAATAATCTCCTCACCGGAGTAGCCGGTATTCTAATGGCGTTTTCAACCGAGCCCTGAACACGTGCATACTAAACTTCTCACCGGAGCTGCTGGTATTCTAGGGGCTTATTTCAGCCGGACCTAACCACATGCATACATGACCACACTGGCGCAAGCACGTAACAGATTTGATACTAGCGCGCGGCCATGTGGTGATGCCACCTTTTTATAGTAGCAGCTACAGGACCTTCCAGAAAAGGACCAATGAGAAACTGTTCCAGAACACAAGCACTTTCAGGACCTTCCTGGCGGACCAATGGGAGTCGCTGCTGTAACCGAGCATGGGAGATCTTGCCCTGGGCATGCTCAGATGGAGAAAGCGAGGACTTTGTCCCAGGACTGCCTGCTCCAACACTGGTTATAATAGAGGAACCAGGAGAGGCAGCAACAAGCCTCTGCACAGCATTAGACCGAGCGAGACACTGGGACCGACGTCTCTGCTGACCAGGCTCCACTACACCCAGAGATGGATGGGGGACCGCAGCGGGACTGGTTCGAGATTCCCCTTGTGCAGCAGCGGGAACTCGATCCCTAACATATATGGGGCCCATTCTGCATTATATGGGTCAAATTCTGTTTGGAACAATACATAAGGCCCATTTGTATAGATTAATATATGGAGGCCATACTGTATAGAGCAATATATAGGGTCCATTCTGTATGGAGTATTATATGGGGCCCATTGTGTATGGAGTATTATATGAGGCCCATTCTGTATGGTGCATTTTATCAGGTCCATTCTGTATACAGCATTATATGGGGTCCACTCTGTATGGAGCATTATATAGGGCCCATTCTGTATGAATCATTATAAGGGGCCCATTATTCTGTATGAAGCATTATATGATACCCATACTGTATGGAGCATTATATGGGGCCTATTTTGTATGGAGTATTATTCTGTACGGAATAATATATGGAGATCATTATGCATGGAGTATTATATGGGGCGCTTTCTGTATGGAGCATTATAGGGAGCCTATTTTGTATGGAGTATTAAATGGGGCTCATTTTGTATGGAGTATTATATGGAGCCCATTATGTATGGAGTATTATATGGGGCCCATTCTTTATAGCGCATTATATAGGTCCCATTCTGAGTGGAGCATTATATGTGACCCATTCTGAAAGGAGTATTATATGTGGCCCACTCTGAAAGGAGTAATATATATGGGCCCATTCTGTGTGGAGTACTGTATGGGGCCAATTTTGTATGGAGTAATATATGGGGCCCATTCTGTATAGAGCAATATATGGGGCACATTATGTATGGAGTAATATATGGGGCTCATACTGTATGGAGCAATATATAGGGCCCATTCTGTATGCAGTAATATATAGGGCCCATTCTGTATGGAGTATTATAAGGGGCCAATTTTGTATGGAGTAATATATGGGGCCCATTCTGTCTGGAGCAATATATAAGGCCCATTCTGTATGAAATATTATACCGAGCCCATAGTGTTTAGAGCAATATATGGGGCTCATTCTGTATAGAGTAATATATGGGGCTCATACTGTATGGAGCAATATATGGGGCTCATACTGTATGGAGCAATATATAGGGAACATTCTGTATGCAGTAATATATGGGGCCCATTCTGTACGGAGTATTATATGGGGCCCATTCAGTATGGAGTAATATATGGGGACACTTCTGTATGGAGTATTATATGGGGCTCATTCTGTATGCAGTAACATATGGAGCCCATTCTGTATGGAGCATTATATGAGGCCTATTCTTTACACAGCATTATATGGGGTCCACTCTGTATGGAGCATTATATAGGGTCCATTCTGTTTTGATCATTATAAGGGGCCCATTATTCTGTGTGAAGCTTTATATGGGGCTCATACTGTATGGAACATTATATGGGGCATATTTTGTATGGAGTATTATTATGGGGCTCATTCTGTATGGAGTAATATATGGAGCCCATTATGTATGGAGTATCATATGGGGCCCATTCTGTATGGAGCATTACATCAGGTCGATTCGGTATACAGCATTATGGGGTCCACTGTGTAGTATGGAGCATTATATAAGGCCCATTTTGTATGGATCATAATAAGGGGCCCATTATTCTATATGAAGCATAATATGGGGCACATACTGTATGGAGTATTATATGGGGCTCATTGTGTATGGAGTATTATATGGAGCCCATTATGTATGGAGTATTATATAGGGCCCATTCTGTATGAAGTGTTATTGTGGCACATACTGTATGGAGCATTATATGGGGCCCATTCTGAGTGGAGCATTATATGGGACACATTCTGTGTGGAGTACTGTATGGGGCAATTTTTTATGGAGTAATAAATGGGGCCCATTCTGTAAAAGAGCAATATGTAAGGCCCATTCTGTATGGATTATATGGAGCCCATAGTGTAATAAAGCAATATATGGGGCCCATTCTGTATGGAGTAATATATGGGGCCCATACTGTATGGAGCAATATATGGGGCCCATTCTGTATACAGTAATATATGGGCCCCATTCTGTATGAAGTATTATATGGGGCCCATTTTGTTTGGAGCAATATGTAAGGCCCATTCTGTATTATTTTTATTATTTATTATTATAGCACCATTTAATCCATGGCGCTTTACATGTGAGGTGGGGTATACATAATAAATACAAGTACAGTAATCTTAGACAATACAAGTTACGACTGGTACAGAAGGAGAGAGTACCCTGCCCGTGAGGACTCACAATCTACAAGGGATGGGTGAGGATACAGTAGGCGAGGGTAGAGCTGGTCGTGCAGCGGTTTGGTGGATCTGTGGTTACTGCAGGTTGTAGGCTTGTCGGAAGAGGTGGGTCTTCAGGTTCTTTTTGAAGGTTTCCATGGTAGGCAAGAGTCTGATATGTTGTGGTAGAGAGTTCCAGAGTAGGGGGGATGCGCGGGAGAAATCTTGTATGCGATTGTGGGAAGAGAAGATAAGAGGGGAGTAGAGAACGAGATCTTGTGAGGATCGGAGGTTGCGTGCAGGTAGGTACCGAGAGACGAGGTCACAGATGTATGGAGGACACAGGTTGTGGATGGCTTTGTATGTCATGATTAGGGTTTTGAACTGGAGTCTTTGTGTAATGGGGAGCCAGTGGAGGGATTGACAGAGGGGAGTGGCCGGGGAATAGCGGGGTGAATTAGTCGGGCAGCAAAGTTTAGAATAGATTGGAGGGTGCAAGAGTGTTAGAGGGGAGGCCATTGAGCAGGAGGTTGCAGTAGTCGAGGCGGGAGATGATGAGGGCATGGACTAGGGTTTTTGCAGATTCTTGGTTGAGGAATGTACGGATACGCGAGATATTTTTGAGTTGAAGTCGGCAGGAGGTGGAGAGGGCTTGGATATGTGGTTTTAAAAGAGAGATCAGTGTCAAGGATAACCCGAGGCAGCGAGCTTGTGGGACTGGAGAGAGTGGGCAGTCGTTTACATTAATTGATTGGTCCATTGGAGGGGTTGTGTGAGATGGGGGAAAGATGAATTCTGTTTTGTCCATATTAAGCTTTAGGAATCTAGCGGAGAAAAAGGATGAAATGGCGGACAGACATTAAGGGATTCTGTTTAGTAGGGAGGTGATATCTGGTCCAGAGATGTAGATCTGTGTGTCATCAGCATAGAGGTGATATTCAAAGCCGTGAGATTCTATGAGCTGTCCGAGGCCGAAGGTGGTGACGCCCCCGCAACTACAATCGCTGTGATTGGCTGTTCAATTCTGTGATGCCATAATCTGTATGGAGGACTATACTGTCCAGTCTAAAAAGAAAACTTTTGATTACCCCAGGGATGCACTGTGTGCTGTGAGGATTACCCGTTCTGAGATAAATTAGAATTTACAATAAATATCACTTACATAGTGTAAGAAGCAAAATCTTTGGCATTGTACCATACCTATATTTCTCTGCCATATCTGTGCATCATGAATCACTGGTGTGTGTTAAAGGGGCCCACTGAGACTCTTTTGCCTGGGGCCTAAGAAAACCTGGAGCCAGCCCTGACCTCGGATGAGATAGCCCACTCCCTTGTAATTGTAGCACTCAGATCAGAGGTCTGCAATTACAAGGGTGAGGGAGTGGGGAAGTTTTCGGATAGAAGATCTGAAATCAATTACAAAAATACTCCATAACTGTTCCCCCCTCCATCCCCATTAAAATAATATTTTTTTACTTTATTAAAAGTATTAGCACATTAAAAAAATTATGTACGTCCTATAAACTCAAAAATATAATACAAAGGAAATGTATCATATTTAAAGAGGTGGTCCACTACACTGTGTAAAGTGCCCATCGATTGAAACTTTTTAAATAGGCATTTTTGTAAATACCTGATGTTGCCATATGTGCCTGTTAGCGGCGGTATCGCTGTTCACTCAGACCCGATCACGTGATCCTGGCTGCGGCCACAGGTAATAGAGACGTATGGATAAATCCAATGTGAGAAGTAGGTTAAAAGGGGGGAGGGAAAAGTGGGGGTATCAGATCAGAACCTCTTCCCTGTAATTACAGACATCAAACAGAGCTGAAGTAAACACCAAGTGCCGGGACCCTGAGCAAGCTTCGGGCCCACTCACTGTTGACAACGGCACGCTATAGGGCCCATGAGTAAGGAGAGTCGGGTGCCAGCTCAATAGAGTGGGCCCCCCCTTGCTCAGGGCCCCAGCATATGCAACACTTAGCTATCCCTGCAAACCTCTGGTGTCTTTTCAGCATTTTCTCACTGCCGTCTCAGGGCAGAGGGCGCGATGATGTCACTGCTGTGCGCCCTCTACTCAGAGCAGTCACAGGGAAGAGAACCAGAAGATAGCGACACTGAGGACAAATGAGTATTTATTAATTTATGTATGGAGAAATATACGGGGCCCATTCTCTATGGACCATTATATGAATCGCATTCTGTATGGACCATTATTTGGGACCCAATCTGTATGGAGAATTACATGGGGCGCTTTCTGCTTGGAAAAATTTACAATGCATATTCTGTATCAAGAATTATATGGAGTTCATAATGTATGGAGAAATATATGGGGCCCATTCTGTATAGAGTAATATATGGAGGCCATACTGTATAGAGCAATATATGGGACCCATTCTCTATGGATTAACATATGGAACCCATTGTGTATGGACTGGAGTATTATATGGGGCCCATTCTGTATGGAGCATTATATCAGGTCCATTCTGTATACAGCATTATATGGGGTCCATCATTATAAGGGGCCCATTATTCTGTATGAAGCATTATATGGGGCCCATACTGTATGGAGCATTATATGGGGCCTATTTTGTATAGAGTATTATATGGGGCTCATTCTGTATGAAGTATTATATGGGGTCCATACTGTATCGAGTATTATATGGGGCCCATTCTGAGTGTAGCATTATATGGGACCCATTCTGAAAGGAGTATTATATGTGGCCCATTCTGAAAGGAGTAATATAGGGGCCCATTCTGAAAGGAGTAATATAATATATGAGGTCCATTCTGTGTGGAGTACTGTATTGGGCCAATTTTGTATGGAGTAATGTATGGGGCCCATTCTGTATGGAGCAATATATAAGGCCCATTCTTTATGGAATATTATATGGAGCCCATATTGTATATAGCAATATATGGGGCACATTCTGCATGGAGTAATATATAGGGCCCATACTGTGTGGAGCAATTTATGGGGCCCATTCTGTATGCAGAAATATATAGGGCCCATACTGTATGCAGTAATATATGGGGCCACCTCTGTATGCAGTAATATATGGGGCCTATTCTGTATGTAGTAATATATGGGACCCATTCTGTATGCAGTAATATATGGGGCCCACTCTGTATGGAGTAATATATGGGGCCACTTCTGTATGGAGTATTATATAGGGCCCACTCTGTATGGAGCTATATATAAGGCCCATTCTGTATGGAGTATTACATGGGGCCCATTCTGTATGAAGTATTATATGAGGCCCATTTTCTATACAGCATTTGGGATCCACATTATACAGTATAGGGCCCATTCTGTATGGATCATTACAAGGGGCCCATTATTCTGTATGAAGCATTATGTGGGGCCTATACTGTATGGAACATTATATGGGCCTATTTTGTATGGAGCATTATATGGGGCTCATTCTGTATGGAGTAATATATGGAGCCCATTATGTATGGAGTATTATATGGGGCCCATTCTGTATGGATCAATATAAGGGGCCCATACTGGATGGTGCATTATATGGGGCCTATTTTGTATGGAGTATTATATGGAGCCCATTATGTATGGAGTATTCTCTGGGGCCCATTCTGAATGGAGCATTATATAGGGCCCATTCTGAGTGGAGCATTATATGGGACCCATTCTGAAAGGAGTATTATATGTGGCCCATTCTGAATGGAGTAATATATGGGGCCCATTGTGTGTGGAGTACTGTTTGGGGCCAATTTTGTAAGGCATAATATATGGGGCCCATTCTATATGGAATATTATATGGAACCCATAGTGTATAGAGCAATACATGGGGCCCATACTGCATGGAGCAATATATGGGACACATTCTGCATGCAGTAATATATGGGGCCCATTCTGTATAGAGAATTATATGGGGCCCATACTGTATGGAGTAATATATGGGGCCACTTCTGTATGCAGAAATATATGGGGCCCATTGTTTATGCAGTAATATATGGGGCCGCTTCTATATGGTGTAATATAGGGGATCATTCTGTATGCAGTAACATATGGAGCCCATTCTGTATGGAGTATTATATGGGGCCCATTCTGTATGGAATAATATATGGGGCCACTTCTGTATGGTGTATTATATGGGGCCCATTCTCTATGGAGTAACATATGGAGCCCATTGTGTATGGAGTATTACACGAGGCCCATTTTGTATGGAGCATTATATGAGGCCCATTCTGTATACAGCATTATATGGAGTCCACTCTGTATGGAGCATTATATAGGGCCCATTCTGTATAGATTATTATAAGGGGACCATTATTCTGAATGGAGCATTATGTGGGGTCCATTATTTTGTATGGAGCATTAAATGAGGGACATTATTCGGTATGAATCATTTCGTGGGGTTCCTTTTTCTGTATGAAGCAATATATGGGGCTCATTATACTGTATGGAGAACTATGTGGTGC
Source organism: Oophaga sylvatica (assembly GCA_033576555.1). Lineage (NCBI taxonomy): Eukaryota > Metazoa > Chordata > Amphibia > Anura > Dendrobatidae > Oophaga > Oophaga sylvatica. Next base: position 18,092 of record JARQOD010000945.1, on the reverse strand, counting down.
CTATAATACTGTATGGAGGACGCGCGTCGGGTGTGGTGGGTCCCCCGGGCTTTGACTTCTGGTAACTATACCTTTATTTAACTATATTTGACCTTGCGATTTTGTACCTGCACATTATTTCTCTTGACTATTGTTATTATGTGCCTAATTTATGTGCCTATATATGATGTGTTTATGGCCATTTCCTGCATTTAGGAACACATATGTTTGATCTCTATGTTATCCCACTTGGGGTTATTTTATCATTTGCAGTTCATTGTGTTCCCTTTGGCAGGTGTGAAGCTCATTATCAGCTGTTTTTACATCCTAAGGCCGGCGTCACACTGGCGACAGAATCGGACGACTGCAATACGATGAAAAATCGTATTGCAGTCTGCCCTATGTTAATCTATGGAGCAGCTCCCAGTATCAGATTTTTTGTGGTCCGTTTTAAACATCCGTGTGCAATCGCAGCATGCTGCGATTGTCACCGATTGTGGGTCGACTATCGCCAATGCAAGTCTATGGGAGCGATGAAAAATCTGATTACAAACGGACCGCACGTGTGACTTGCGATGAAATCGCACCACTATCCCAGGTGTCAGGAAATTGCATCAGGATAATTGCCAGGAAGGGCTGACATGCTAATTAGGCTACGAAAATTCAAACCCAAACAGGAAACCGCCTCCACGGAGTCCAGAACCATGGCCAGTCACATCAATGTGGAGATGTTGATCGTTCTGGTCCAGGAGAGGCCAGAACTTTGGGACCAGTGGGATCCAAATTATTCAAACCGGTCGCGGAAGGAGCGGCTTGGAGGAGAATATGTGGACAGATGTTCCCGGATTTTGGCGACAGGTCTAGGGAGGAGCAAGAACGCATTAGTAAGTAACGACTTGAAACCGCTTACAATACTGTTTGACTACTCAGTATCCACCACCAACAATGTGTTATAATGTCCCTGTACCCTTATATGTGAACCCGAAATGTGTTGAATAAATCAGTTATTCCTGTTGAACCCCCAATGCTATGTGACAAATCCAAGCACGTGTAATATTTAGCTCCTGCCACCAAATCCACAAATATTTAAATGCAAGTGGAAAAAGTGTAACTTCAAAAATGCACAGACTAAAAACATGTAGAGGTAACGTTTCCACCCTGCAATGGGTGTTTCTCAAACCTTAAGGAACATAACTCAAAAGGAACAGAGGAGGCCACTGTGGGATATGATAATTTGAAAACGCTCCATTCCATATATACGGGAATCACACAGGGCAGGTAACAACTTGAAGGTCCTGGTATGATGAATGTTCATGTGCCGTCTGTGTTGGTGTGCTATTTAGGTCCTACTGCAATGGTGGCCAAATGAAAGTTTTACATTTGTATGTGTCCCTTTTGTTAATTCCATTGCTGTGTGCCAAATAAATGCTAATTATTGTGACACATATGTCATACAGCTTTCTATGTATGAACCCTTGTAATATTAAATAGTTATTTTACCTACATACAATATGTATTGCTGTTCTATACCCCTATAACAGATTAAAAAAGTAATATCTTGCTGTTGTAGGGTTATTTATTTGAAAATACATTACAAGGGCACATAATTTAACAATGTTATTGTCTCGGTTAATTTTTCTGCCTCAGATGTGACAAGACTTGGCGCAGCTGTAGAGACTGCTACAGGAGAGAGAGACAGCTGAGGGGGCGCAGTGGGGCAGCGCAAGCACTAAGCGCAAATATGTGTATTTTGATCGACTTAATTTTCTTGCTCCAGCTCTGGATTTGCGACCGTAAGTTCATGTCTGTACAAAGTTTATATGATTTTTAACGAATAAATTTTAATAAATTTTTCTTATTCTCTAGCACCGAGTCAAACCTTACAGACAGAGCCAGCTTCTGACTCGGAGGCAGTTATCGACCCTGTGGGGGATGTTGAGGAGGCTGGCCCATCTTCAGCACCAAGTGCAGCAGCAGCAGCATCACCACCATCACCACCACCAGTGGAGTCTGAGAGATTGGCTGTACAGTCGCAAGACCCTCCCCTGAGCAGCAGCCCTGGTAGGCCCTGGATGCTGCTTCGCCTACAGCAGATGTTGCACGGCGACCAAGGCGTAGAAGAGAAGGAGTTGGTTATGTCACAAGGAGGCAGGTGGACCGAGGAGTGCTGGACTATTTGTCCACTGTAGCTAATGATGATGGTGAGGAGGGATTTTGCCGCAGTCTGGCCCGTTACCTCCGGGCGATTCCAAGACAGCACATACTGCGGATCAGAAGTGCACTGCATATTGTGTTGGATGCTGGAACACCGCCTAATGATCCAACCAACCTACTAAATTATCTTGATAGATGGGTGGTTGGTCCCGAAAATGTTTTTAGATTGTTGGGTCAAAATCCCTCACAATCTGCATCAGCCTCTGATCCTCCTCCTCATCATCATCCTCCTCCTCCACCTCCTCCTTGTGTCCAACAGAACCCAACTCCTCCTCCTCATCCTACTGCAGCTTCTTCTTTATACGGAGCTAACCAGATCCAAGCCATGGCACAGAGTGCACAGTCACAATATGCCCACTCGACCATACCCAATGTTCAATGCTGGCCACAACATGGGTATGGTCGACATGGGCATTTTGGGGGCTATAGTGTATAGTGGGCAGTCATATTATGACTACCCACAACAGTTCCAAAACTTACCATACCCAAACCCACATCCAGAGCAAGCCAGAAGCATGCAGCAAACTGCTCAGTTACCCACCACTCATGGTGACACAGTGGCTGGAGACCAGTCTAGCCAGCCCTCACAAGCTGGACTTCCACCTTCACCACCACACACCTACCAGCAGTTATAGGTGTTATGTATATATTATGTTTATGTTTTAAGTTATAAAATTTTCCTTTGTTTATCTGCTGAGAAGTTATCAGCAAATATGTTTCTAAAAAATTGGGACACATTAGTCCTTGATCATTATGTTTAAAGCCACTAAACATAACAGCAGACATAAAAAAATTTTTTAAGTGGCATTGATTGTATGTGATTATTTCAAAAGGTGATGGGCTGCGTAACTTACACACAACATGACAACAAAAACATCACAACATATACAATCAAGTGAGAAGAAATATGTTTATGACACAGCAACATAGCCACACTACATGTGTAATAATGCCTCCTCTTGCCAGGCAGTAGCACCCTCAGGGGACAGAAAATATTGTGTGAACACATCACGTACTTTTATGCCTGAAGGTGGACGACGGTGATGGATGGGTGGTGATATAGGCAAAGACACATTCACAGAGGCTAATTCACCCACATGTTGAGAGGAGCATTCATGTATTCTACAAAAATTATGTAGGACCACACATGCTTTGAGGACCACATTAACATTATCTTCACTCAGTTGAATTGCAGATTGAAGTACCCGCCATTTAGCACAAAGAATTCCAAATGTGCACTCCACCAGCGCCGAGCACGTGACAGCCGACAATTAAATATTCTACGCCGATGGGTGAGATAGCGACGGGGATATGGCCTCATTACATTTCTGGTTAATTGAAAGGCCTCATCCGCTACTATAACATAAGGCACATGTTCTGCAATAGAGTCACTAAGTTGACTTGCTGGAGGTAGGTCCAGTTGGTTATTGCGTATCCGCCTACCCATTATGGAAGTATTGAAGACTCTTGAGTCTCCAGTCCTTCCATAGGCCCCAATGTCTACAATTATAAACATGTAGTTTGTGTCGACCAAGGCCAACAAAACAACAGAAAAATATTGTTTGTAATTGAAGAATTGGGAGCCTGAGTTAGGAGGTTTGCGAACACGTATGTGCTTGCCGTCCAGGGCTCCTATACAGTGTGGAAACTGGCAATTTTGTGAAAAACCCTGTGCTATCCTCAACCAGTCACTCATTTTGGGTTCAGGCATGACTTCTTCATGTAGTCTGTTCCAAATTTCAACACAAGTTGACCGAACAATGCCAGAAATTGTTGATCTGCCTATTAGGAACTCTAAGTGCAGAGCAGCATAGGACATGCCAGTAGAAAGGAACCTGTAACACACATATAACATGGACAAATCAGTTTAAAAAATAAAAAACATTCACAACACTTACAATGCTTGAGTTTGTTACAGCACACATGCTGGAAATTAGATTACAATCCATGACTTCTGTAGAATACACCATAGACAATAAATGAGATAGCTAACGTTGAGAAATACATTACACACATTATAAGTTTACAAGAACTGTGCTCCAACACTTGCAAAGTGAGTATGTGGATGAAAACATCATCAACATATCGTTGACACACATACCTTATTGTTAGGAGAAGACGTTCCTCAGCAGAAATTGCTTTTCTCATACTGGTGTCATGAAATGTAATCCCAGGGCGCACAATGTCAAGCAGCGTATCAAAGGTAGCTATGGTCATGCGACAATATAGAAAAAACTTATCTCCATGGCTACGCAGTGACAAATATAGGCGTTGAAAATGGCCTTTTGTTATCCTTCTTGTCAAAAGTGGATGCACCCACATCCTTCGGCGTCTTCTGGGATCTGCTATTACAGGATATGGCTCCCCAAAACGTCTGGATATAACCCAATGGAACAGCACACGCTCAGTGGGAGTAAATCTGAGTCTGTCGCTCATGTTTGTATAAAGCAGCTAGCAAGCACTAAGCAGAAGGAACAAAATGAAACCAGTCCAAAGGTGGGAGAGTCACAGCTGTAGCAGATCACTTAATAGAGCTGTGGCTGATGATTTAAATTAGTATCAGGCCTCAAAACCGTTATTGGTCCATTTTGGTAAGCTGCGACAAAAAAACGGTGGTCGGATGAAAATCGGATGTTACAAGGTACACACACATGCGACTAAATCGCATCTTTGAAGGAAAATCGGATGCCAGAAGGATGTGTGATGTTTGCATTTTGATCCGACAATCGACCGTCTAAAACGGACCGATTTTTTGTCGTTGTGTGTGACGCCGGCCTTATGTGCATAATGGTATAAAATCTTTTCCTGTGTCTCTTATGCCCGGGCACACCTACTCTCATTGTGTTTTGTGGTTACTGCCTTGTTTTTAAATTTTCTTGTGTTTTTCAATAAAATTTATATTTTTACTATTTTGGTCTTGTGTAAAGCCTTCTTTGTTTTTTTTTCCATTCTGTATAGAGCAGGGGTCTCAAACTCGTGGCCCGCGGGCCAACTGCGGCCCTCGGGACACGAGTTTGCGGCCCTCGGGACACGAGTTTGCGGCCCTCACCTCATGGGCCCTCGGTACGGTATTTTGAGGCCCTCGGCTGGGATCTCACATTCGAGAAACACCGCATGTGAAATCCCAGTCACTCGTAGTACCGCTCATTAAGGTCATGAATATAGACGCCACTCCTCTCATAGGCGTGGCACCCATATTCATGAGCGGTACTACAGAAAGATGTTGCCGGGCATACTCACCTCATCTCCTGCTGCTGCCGCCGCCCACGCTTCATGTCTCTGACACAGAGAGCAGCACCACTGGATGACGTCATCACTCAGCGGCATGCTCTGTCAGAGCGAGGAAGCGCGGGCATCAGTAATGCTGCGGACAGATGAGAGGTGTGTGTGTGTGTTACAGGTGAGAGGTTGTGTGTGTGTGTACAGATGAGAGGTAGTGTGTGTGTGTGCAGGAGAGTGATGAGGAAAAACAGTGATTTGGGAAAAGCAATGATGGGAGTGATGGGGAAAAACAATGGGGAAAAACAATGATGGGAGTGATGGGCAAAAGCAATGATGGGAGTGATGGGGAAAAGCAATGGGGAAAAATAATGATGGGAGTGATGGGCAAAAGCAATGATGGGAGTGATGGAGGAAAAGCAATGATGGGAGTGATGGGGAAAAGCAATGGGTAAAAGCAATGATGGGAGTGATGGGCAAAAGCAATGATGGGAGTGATGGGGGAAAAGCAATGATGGGAGTGATGGGGAAAAACAATGATGGGGGTGATGGGGAAAAATCAATTATGGGAGTGATGGGGAAAAGCAACGATGGGGTGATGGGGAAAAAGCAATGGGGGAGAATGAGCGCTGGGGGAGAATGAGCGCTGGGGGGAATGACTTCTTGCTGTTAACCAGTTACTGTTTACTTGTCCACCACACTGCAGTGTCAAAAGAGGAAGACAGCGAGACAGGCAGCAACATTGCATCACAGAGCTCTTGAACTCGAAACAGAAAATCCTCAGATCCTGGTATTGTAACCTAATATTAAGAATAATATTTATTCATTGATATTGCGCTATTAACTCCACAGCACTATACATACATCATCAACACTGTCCCCATTGGGACATTTGATAACATTGGAATGTTTTTGTAAGAGCTTTTCATGTGGAAAATCTGATGCGGCCCAGCCTCACCCAGATTCTACCTCCAGCGGCCCCCGGGTAAATTCAGTTTGAGACCCCTGGTATAGAGCATTAAATGGGGCCCATTCTGTTTGGAGTACTGTATGGGGCCAATTTTGTATGGAGTAATATATGGTGCCCTTTTTTGTATAACATAAAACATGGGGCCCATTCTGTGTGGAGCACTACATGGGGTCCAGTTTGTATGGAGCATTATATGGAGCCCATTCTGTATGGAGCAATATATGAGGCCAATTCCAAATACAGCATTATATGGGGTACATTCTGTATGGAGCATTATATGGGGCCTATTTTGTATGGAGTATTAAATGCGGCCTATTTTGTATAGAGCATTATACGGGGTCCATTCTGAATGGAGTACTGTATGGGGACCATTCTGTATGGAGTACTGTATGGGGTCAATTTTTGAGTAATTATATGCTGCTCCTTTTTGTATAAAGTAATATATGGGTTCTATGCACGGTGACCACTTAGAGCAGAAGGTGCACTGTAGTTACACCATCGCACCCTCTGAGAAGACATTAGATGTTTTTAGAGAGAGATAAGTATTGCAAGTGCTTGGGGCCTGAACAAGCAGGGGGCCCACTCGCATGCGCTGGCACCGGACTCTCCCTACTCACGGTCACCATATAGACTGCCGATGTCGACAGCGAGTGGGCCCCCCTGCTTGCTCAGAGCCCTTGCACTTGGTGGTGTCTCCAGCCCTGTCTGAGGTCTGTAATTACAAGGGAGTAGAGTAGGATTTGATACCCCCACTTTCCTCTCCCCCCTTTTCCACCTGGGACGTATCCAGACGTCCCCGTGAACTGTGGTTTTTCAACCTGGGTTGTATAGATATGTCTTATCTTTAATGCATTAAAATTCCGGTGCCATTTTGGAGCTGGCCACATAGAGTTGTCCTACCAGGGGGTGGTGATGCCCCCTGCAACTACAATCACTCTGATGGACTGTTCAATTCTGTGGTGCCCATAGAACTGTAAGGAGGACTATACTGTCCAGTCTAAAATGAAAACTTTTAATTCCCCCAGGACATGCATTATAGATATAGACTGTACGGGCTCCTGTCAGGTATATATTACTGTAGATATAGACTGTACGGGCTCCTGTCAGGTATATATTACTGTAGATATAGACTGTACGGGCTCCTGTCAGGTATATATTATGGTAGATATAGACTGTATGGGCTCCTGTCAGGTATATATTACTGTAGATATAGACTGTACGGGCTCCTGTCAGGTATATATTATGGTAGATATAGACTGTATGGGCTCCTGTCAGGTATATATTATTGTAGATATAGACTGTACGGGCACCTGTCAGGTATATATTACTGTAGATATAGACTGTATGGGCTCCTGTCAGGTATATATTACTGTAGATATAGACTGTACGGGCTCCTGTCAGGTATATATTACTGTAGATATAGACTGTACGGGCTCCTGTCAGGTATATATTACTGTAGATATAGACTGTACAGGCTCCTGTCAGGTATATATTACTGTAGATATAGACTGTACGGGCTCCTGTCAGGTATATATTACTGTAGATATAGACTGTATGGGCTCCTGTCAGGTATATATTACTGTAGATATAGACTGTACAGGTTCCTGTCAGGTATATATTACTGTAGATATAGACTGTATGGGCTCCTGTCAGGTATATATTATTGTAGATGTAATATATACCTGACAGGAGCCTGTACAGTCTATATCTACAGTAATATGACAGGAGCCCGTACAGTCTATATCTACAGTAATATATACCTGACAGGAGCCCGTACAGTCTATATCTACAGTAATATATACCTGACAGGAGCCCGTACAGTCTATATCTACAGTAATATATACCTGACAGGAGCCCGTACAGTCTATACAGTAATATATACCTGACAGGAGCCCATACAGTCTATATCTACAGTAATATATACCTGACAGGAGCCCATACAGTCTATATCTACAATAATATATACCTGACAGGAGCCCATACAGTCTATATCTACAGTAATATATACCTGACAGGATCCCATACAGTCTATATCTACAGTAATATATACCTGACAGGAGCCCATACAGTCTATATCTACAGTAATATATACCTGACAGGATTCCATACAGTCTATATCTACAGTAATATATACCTGACAGGAGCCCATACAGTCTATATCTACAGTAATATATACCTGACAGGAGCCCATACAGTCTATATCTACAGTAATATATACCTGACAGGAGCCCGTACAGTCTATATCTACAGTAATATATACCTGACAGGAGCCCGTACAGTCTATATCTACAGTAATATATACCTGACAGGAGCCCATAAAGTCTATATCTACAGTAATATATACTTGACAGGAGCCCGTACAGCAATATATTCCTGACAGGAGCCCGTACAGTCTATATCTACAGTAATATATACCTGACAGGAGCCCGTACAGTCTATATCTACAGTAATATATACCTGACAGGAGCCCATACAGTCTATATCTACAATAATATATACCTGACAGGAGCCTGTACAGTCTGTATCTACAGTAATATATACCTGACAGGAGCACATACAGTCTATATCTACAGTAATATATACCTGACAGGAGCCCGTACAGTCTATATCTACAGTAATATATACCTGACAGGAGCCCGTACAGTCTATATCTACAGTAATATATACCTGACAGGAGCCCATACAGTCTATATCTACAGTAATATATACCTGACAGGAGCCCGTACAGTCTATATCTACAGTAATATATACCTGACAGGAGCCCATACAGTCTATATCTACAGTAATATATACCTGACTGGAGCCCGTACAGTCTATATCTACAGTAATATATACCTGACAGGAGCCCGTACAGTCTATATCTACAATAATATATACCTGACAGGAGCCCATACAGTCTATATCTACAATAATATATACCTGACAGGAGTCCATACAGTCTATATCTACAGTAATATATTCCTGACAGGAGCCCATACAGTCTATATCTACAATAATATATACCTGACAGGAGCCCGTACAGTCTATATCTACAGTAATATATACCTGACAGGAGCCCATACAGTCTATATCTACAGTAATATATACCTGACAGGAGTCCATACAGTCTATATCTACAGTAATATATTCCTGACAGGAGCCCATACAGTCTATATCTACAATAATATATACCTGACAGGAGCCCGTACAGTCTATATCTACAGTAATATATACCTGACAGGATCCCGTACAGTCTATATCTTCAGTAATATATACCTGACAGGAGCCCATACAGTCTATATCTACAATAATATATACCTGACAGGAGCCCATACAGTCTATATCTACAATAATATATATCTGACAGGAGCCCATACAGTCTATATCTACAGTAATATATACCTGACAGGAGCCCGTACAGTCTATATCTACAGTAATCTATACCTGACAGGAGCCCATACAGTCTATATCTACAGTAATATATACCTGACAGGAGTCCATACAGTCTATATCTACAGTAATATATTCCTGACAGGAGCCCATACAGTCTATATCTACAATAATATGTACCTGACAGGAGCCTGTACAGTCTATATCTACAGTAATATATTCCTGACAGGAGCCCATACAGTCTATATCTACAATAATATATACCTGACAGGAGCCCATACAGTCTATATCTACAATAATATATACCTGACAGGAGCCCATACAGTCTATATCTACAGTAATATATACCTGACAGGAGCCCGTACAGTCTATATCTACAGTAATATATACCTGACAGGAGCCCGTACAGTCTATATCTACAGACTGTAGATATAGACTGTACAGGCTCCTGTCAGGTATATATTACTGTAGATAAGGAGACATCAACCCATTAATTAATAAATCCTCCTATGTCACTGAGGACTCTGACTGACCTCAGAGTTCCCTCCTGCAGCAAGCACACGGCTTCTCTTCCTGGCTTCCTGGCTTTGCAGAACACGCCCCCGGGAACGATGTCACACCGCTGGAAAGAGCCCATACAGTCTAGTATGTGAGTCGCAGCCAGCCCAGAAACACCTTTTAAAGGGCCGGCTGATGCGATGGCCTCATCTTGGCACGGCGCGCCCCTGCTCCTAGGGGGGGCAACGCCCCCCCCCTGCCCCACGGTGGGTACGCCCATGAATCATGGTGTGTGTTAAAGGGGCTCACTGAGACTCTTTTGTTTGGGGCCCAAGAAAACTTGGAGCCGGCCCTGACCTCAGATGAGATACCCCACTCCCTTTTAATTGCAGCACTCAGATCAGAGGTCTGCAATTACAAGGGTGAGGGAGTGGGGAAGTTTTCTGATATAGGCTCTGCAATCAATTACAAAAGTACTCCCTAACAGTTCCCCCTCCATCCCCATTAAAATAATATTTTTTACTTTATTAAAAGTATTAGGACATTAAAAAATTTATGTACTTATGTACATCCTATAAACTCAAAAATACAATACAAAGGAAATGTATCATATTTAAAGAGGTGGTCCACTACACTGTGTAAAGTGCCCATCGATATATATCCGGGGCATATCCGCAGCATATTAGTATGCTGTATACGACGGCAGAAAGGTGATTGCCCAATTGAGCCCTTGGCAGTAGTAATTCGGGCGACACCTGAAATTAAAGGGTTTGAATATGAGTTTTTGCAAGAAAAAATAGCGTTGTATGCTGATGATATGCTTTTGTTTTTGGAGATTGGCAGTCCTCTTTGAGGGTGGCAATGGAAGTCTTTGGATACTTCGCAGCGATCTCTGGTCTACGTATTAACTGGGAGAAATCTTCAATTATGCCGGTGGGAGAGGCCCCTGAGAACTCCCCGAGATCGGCCGGACGCTTAAATGTAGTCAAAGAGTTTAAATACTTGGGAATCCATATTGGGCATAATATACAAGATTTTGAGTGTTTAAACATTACCCCGCTACTTGCTAAATTTCAGCAAAAAGTAAAGGACTGGTGCAGGCTACCACAGAGTATGGTGGGAAGGCAAACCTAGTTAAAATGGTTCTCATGCCACAAGCTTTGTATGTCCTCCATAGTGCGCCCATTTGGATTCCTGGTCGAGTCTTTTATCAGATAAAAAGAATATTTAGAGAGCTTATCTGGAAGATGAGTGTTCCTAGAATTCGGTTAGAGGTTTTGCATAGATCTAAAGAACTGGGGGCTTAGCGGTTCCTGACCCGTTTCTGTATTATCTTGCAGCGCAGTTGCAGCATTTTAGAGGCTGGGGGGAGGAGGATTCTTTTATGCGAAGTTCCCCAGGATGTATGCTTACATGTGTAGTGGGAAAGGACTTACTAGTGCAGGCGCTAGACTCGGGGCGGTTCCGTCAGGGTCGATCTATCAATAGTCCGACAATGAAGTGCATGGACAAGGCATGGAACACGGCCAAAGAAATATTGGGTATACAGGGAGTCACAGGGTATTCCCTGATTTGGAGAAACTTGACATGTACAGAGCTAAATAAATTGGAGGGTTTTGAGCTATGGGAGAGGAGAGGGATTAAACTAATATCACAGCTTTATTCAGAAGTGAGTTTCGATCTTTTGAGGATCTTAAACAGACGTTTTCCATTCCCAATGCAAGATTTTTTCAATATCTCCAGCTGAGACATGCCTGTGAAACACAATAGCGACTCACTCCACTAGGTAACCCAGCCAAAACTCCGCTGTTGGATAGAGTAGTGGGGGGAGGAGGATCAAGAGGTATTATATCCATGATATATGCAACAATGTTGGAAAAGAAAGTGGCAAGCTTGGAGGCATTGAAAAATAAGTGGCAAGTTGATGTAGGTGATTTAACAGATGATGAATGGGAAGATACATTGCAAGAAGTCACAAAAATATCGGTTAGCGAGGCGCAGAGAGTGTCACATCTTTTTTTGCTTCATCGAGTTTATCGAACTCCTGTACGGCTGTTGAAAATGGGATATGCTAGAGAGGCTGATTGTTGGAAGTGTGGAATGCCCAATGCGGATCTGATACACATGACCTGGAACTGTCCCAGGCTACGTAGGTTTTGGGGAGATATGACTGATTTACTTAATACTGTCTATCAATGTCAAATGGTACTAGACCCCAAAATGGCTCTCCTGGGTCGAGTGGAGAATTTGCCGCACTTGGAGGGACACCAGCTGGCAGTCTCACGAATATTATATCAAGCTCGTAAGAGAGTGGCGGCTCACTGGAAGGGATCTTCTGCAGTCACAATCACGGAAGTTACTGATGCAGTTAATAATAACATAGATATGGAGAAATATGTGTACCAAAAGAGAAGAACAATTAAGAAATGGGAGGATATATGGGTGCCTTGGTTGGACACACCCGGGTTGGCTCCTTCTAGATTAACATGGATGAGAGCGTTGGGGAGGATATAACTTGGGAACTCTGGCTGTGAGAGACCAAATGCATCGAGAGAGAAGAGAGTTTTTCTTTGTCGGGTGAGGGTGGGGGGGTAAGATGGGAGGGATTGTTGTGGGTCCTATTGTGTTTATGTAATACACTATTTTGGAATTATTCTGTATGTGATTACCTGTTTTTCCAGTTTTTGAAAATGTTTAATAAAAAATGACCTGATATAGAAAAGAAAGGTGATTGCCGTATCTCATACTGGGAAAACTTGATGACAGGTTCCCTTTAATGCCTATATTTCTCTCATTTCTCTATGGCCTCTTTCACACTTAAGTCGCGCGAAGTCAGTCAAAATCCGTCAAAATGTTAAAAAACCGGATCCGCCATTTTTTTTTGCGGATCGGTTTTTTTTCCCATTGACTTGCATTAGTGACGGATTTTGACGGATGGTCGTCCGTTAGGTCCGTTTTTTGACGGATCCGCCAAAAAATTGGCATCCGTCTTTTCAGAAAAACGTCCAATGCAACTTTTTTTGGTCCGCCAAAATGGCGGAGTACGGCGGATCCGCCATTTTGTATAATGGCCGCCTCTCTCTCTCTCTCTCTCTCTCTCAAATTTCATCATTTCCGGGTGAAAACTTCTTGGCAGATCCGTCAGAAAACTGATCCGTTTTACATCCGTTTTCCCACTTTTCTGACGGATCCGCCATTTTCACACTTGGGCGGACGTCACACGACTGAAGTGTGAAAGAGGCCTAACTTATACTATTTACTTCTGTTGCATCACACACAAATCGGATTACAAAAATATTGAAACACAGGTTGTAATGTAACAAAATAGGTAAAAACCTTTTGCAAGCCACTGTTTATGCCTCCAGCCCTTCTCAGTGATATCTATGCCCCAATTACTCCCAGTGATATCAATGCCCCCCAGCCTTCCCAAGTGGTATTTATGCCTCCCAGTCATGAAAATATGCCTCCAGCCTCCTCAGTGATATCTATGCCCCCAAGTGATGTCTATGCCCCCAGCTATTCTAAGTGATATATATGCCTCCAGCCTTAACCAGTGATGTCTATGCCTCCAAGCCCTCCCCAGTGATGCCGATGACCCCCTGGTTATCCCAGTGATATACAGGAGTTTGCAAAAGCATTCACCCACCTTGGCTTTTCACCCATTTCTGTAATCTGATTTGTGTGTGATTCAACAGCACTAAATAGTCTGAATTAGTGAAGTGAGAAATATATAGGCATAAATTAAGTTTATGGGATCAAGTAAATAACATTGTCATATGCATGTCTATTCAACCCTTTGCGATGAAGCCCCTAAAAATTTATTGTGCAAGCAATTACCTTCATAAGTCACATGCTAAGTGAAAGGAAGTCCACCTGCTTGCAATTTAAGGCCATCTTCACACGTTCATTTTTTATGGCCGTATGCAGTCTATTTTTTAACTCCTTTGCGACTTAAGCCGTACTAGAACAGCGCATGTCGCTTTTCTCTCCCTTTCATGTGGGCTCCGGTGGTGAGCCACATCTCTCCCAGGACATGTCAGCTGTTTTGAACAGCTGACATGTGCCCGCAATAGCCGTGGGTGGAATCGCCATCCACCCACGGCAAATAACCCGCTAAATAACGCTGTCTGACAGCAGCTTCCGGCAATCGGGCTGGAAATCTGCCCACCAGTTACCCCCGTCACGTGATTGCAGGTGGGTTGGCATGACAAAGGAGGTCTCCTGCCGTTTGTCACTGCCGGCTTGCTGTGAGTGACGCCCATTGGTCGGCGCTCATAGCAAGTGAGTAATTCAGCTACGTATAGGCGATCTGATCATCGCCTATATGTAGCAGAGCCGATCGGGTTATGGTAGCTTCTGGTCTAATGGAGACTATTGAAGCATGCTAAAACTGAAAAAAAAAGGTTGTAAAATATTAAAAAAATACAAAAGTTCAAATAATCACCCCTTTCGCCCCATTCAAAATAAAATAAAAAATCAAAGCAGACATATTTGGTATCACCGCGTTCAGAATTGCCCGATCTATCAATAGAAAAAAAAAAGGATTAACCTGATCAGTAAATGGTGTAACGAGAAAAAAAAACGCCAGAATTACGTTTTCTTGGTAAATTAAAATGCAATAACGGGCGATTAAAATATCGAATCTGCACTAAAATGGTATCATTAAAAACATCAGATCGGTGCGCATAAAGTAAGCCCTCACCCAACCTTAGATCACAAAAAATGGAAATGCTACGGGTAATCAGAAAATGGCGCAATTTTTTTTTTGGTGTCTATGAACTCGTAGTGACCTGGGGAATCACAATGGCAGGTCAGTTTTAGCATTTAGTGAACATGTAAAAAAAAAAAAAAAGTGTGGGATTGCACTTTTTTTGCAATTTCACCGCACTTGGAATTTTTTTCCCGTTTTAGAGTACACGATATGGTAAAATGAATGGCGTCGTTCAAAATTACAACTCATCCGGAAAAAAATAGCCCTCACATTGACAAATTGACAGAAACATAAAAAAAGTTATGGCTCTGGAACAGAAGGGGAGCAAAAAACAAATGCAAAAACTAAAATGAGCTCCGGCGCAAAGGGTTAAGGACCACAAATACGGTCATACCCACACCCATTGTATCCAATAGTGGTGCGCACATTTCAGGTTTCTCATATGGACCATGTGACAAACCCATAGACGTCTCCTTTTTTAAAGTACCACGGACGCAATGCGTGCTGCACAAGTGCACACTGCGTGTGTCATCACTGTGACATGTACTGGCGCCTGAGAAAAAGCAGTACAGGTCGTGCTATTCCTGGGTGCTGAATCCAACTCTAATCATCCTCGCCTGGTCTTCCTGCGATCAGCGAGACCAGGTAGAAACTGTCATCATAGTTGCGTGGTCTCCCTACGATCAGCGAGACCAGGCGTGTCTGATGATGTTTGTAATCAGTGGCCACCGTCTGTGAATCGCACGTATTAAATAAATAATTTTTAAAAAAATCCTAAAGAAATAAAAAACAGAAAACTGGCGTGGAGTCCCCCGTGATTTTCCTAAATAGCTGAGGGAAAGCCAACGGCTGGGGTCTGATGTTAATATTCTGGGAAGGTGCCATTAGCCATAAAGGTTCCCAGGCTATATTATCAGGTCACAGCTGTTTGATTAGCCTTTACTGGTTAATCTACGGGAGACCATCTAAAAAAATGACATTTGGTCTCCCCTATTTTCACTAACCAGCAAAGGCTATGCAGATAGCTGCCGGCTGATATTAATAGCTTAGGAAGGGGCCATGGATATTGGCCTCCTCACTGACTAAGAACATTCGTCCTCAGCCTCCCCAGAAATAGCGCATAGATTCTGGTTCCTGTTGGCCCTGCAAAGACATAACTGAGGTGAGCTGGGGGAATAGACATCACTGGGGAGCATAGATATCACTGGACTGGGGAGGGCTGGGGCATATTCATCACTGGGGTGTGCTGGGGGGACATTGTCATCTCTGGGACGGGCATAGCCATTACTGGGGGAGTGTAGTCATCAAAGCTGGTGGGCAATGTAGTAGTCATCACGAGGGTGGACTTTGGGAGTATAGTAATCACTAGGGTGTGCACAGTCATCACTGAGGGGGACATAGAGTGAAGAGAAAAAGGGTAACAATGATTTGAACTTTGACTTTCAGGCTGCCTATCTCACCATCCACTACTGCTTTGATCGTTTCGTCTACCATCATTTTATAGACAATCTTCTTGGCTAACGACTACATAAATTTGACTTGTAACTATTTAGCATATTGTTAGTTAGGCAGACTTTTGTCATGTCACTGCATTGTTACGGTTTTGCTCCTGGTGGGAGAAAACTATTTTTCCCCCCTGAATACTACAAAATACAACTTGCTTTCAAATTCCCTAATTTATATTTTATTTAAAGAGTTTTTTTATTTTGTAACCCTATCTCAACTAAAGTCTGAGGTGGGATGCACACGATTCGAAGTGGAAGCCCTTTGGACGCAGCCCATGTTAGTGATGCCATCTACTGAAAGCAGGTGAATCCGCATGTGTTTACAGAACCATGCGGATTCACTGATCCAAACACATTCTATTGGTGGTGAAAATTCTCTTGCGGAAACCAGCATCTCCGCAAGAGAAATTTTACATGCCTGCTGGGGCATGGGATTTCTTGCTAATCGTGTGCACATACCCTTAATTTATTTTATAAAGAACTGGCTGAGGAACCCGGCGTTGCCCAGGCATAGTAACTAACTGTGGTTAGTTATAACAAATTTTAAAAGATTATCCTCCATCCCATAGTCCAGTGCCTATAAAACCCATCACACATATCCTTCATCCCATAGTCCCTTGCCCATATACCCAGCATACATATCCTCTATCCCCTAGTCCTGCGCTCATATACCCAACATACATATCCTCCATCCCTTAGTCCCATGCCCATAAAACCCCATCAGACATCCTCTATCCCATAGTCCCGTGCCCATATACCCATCATACATACCTCCATCCCATAGTCCCATGCCCATATACCCATCACACATAACCTCCATCCCATAGTCCAGTACCCATATACCCAACACACATCCTCCAAACACATAGCCCGTGCCCATATACCAATCACAAAATCCTCCATCCCAGTGCCATATACCCATCATACATTTCCTCCATCCCATAGTCCCGTGCCCACTTACCCATCATACATATCCCTCCAACCCATAGTCCCGTGCCCATATACCCATCATACATATCCTCCATCCCATAGGCTCGTGCCCATATACCCATCACATATCCTCCACCCATATCCCGTGCCCATATACCCATCACACATCCTCCATCCCCAGTCCCAAAATACCCATCACACGTCCTTCATCCCATAGTCCCGTGCCCATATATCAATCACACATCCCTCCAACCCATAGTCCAGTGCCCATATACCCATCACACATCCACCATCCCATAGTCCAGTTTCCCATATACCCATCATACATATCCTTGATCCCAGTCTCGTGCCCATAATTCCATCACACATCCTCCATCCCATAGTCCCCGTGCCCCAAATACCCATCACACATCCTCCATCCCAGTCCCATGCCCCTATACCCATCAAAATATCCTTCATCCCATAGTCCCGTGCCCATATACTCATCACACATATCCTCCATCCCCTATCCTGTGCTCATATACCCATCACACATATCCCCCCTCCCATAGTCCTATGCCTATATACCCTAACACATCCTCCATCCCATAGTCCCATGCCCATATACCCATCACACATCCTCCATCCCATAGTCCCCATGCCAATATACCCATCACACATCCTCCATCCCAGTCCCATGCCCCTTAAAACCCTCAAA